>BGNK01004442.1:22500-54379 GCA_003297005.1 Symbiodinium sp. clade A Y106
GCAGCGATGCAAACGGCCAGGCATCGCTCGCGGAAGGCTTTATCCCTTGGCTCGCTGATGTCAGCGTGCAAGTAAGTATGGTCAAAGTTCGCCCGATTGTCATGACATGTTGCTCCTGTCAGTACCGTTCGCTGACCATCGAAAGATGCAGCTGAAGTGCCCGCAGCCGATCATGATGACACTATGCTCTTCGCAGTAGCAGCCCTCTCCGGCGCCGACCACAATATCTTCGAGATCTCTCCACTCGCCGGCTTTGGCTTCCACGTAGCTTTTCAAGTCCATCTGCCCGAACAAGTTGTAAAGTCGCGACTTGCTGGTCCTGCAAAGGTAGTGCAGGAACATCAGGCCCCAAACTCTAAACCGTGAAGAAAAATTTCCCCGAGACATTCAAAAGTCGCCACTTCTCTCGCCGAGCTTCCCAAGAAGCTCCCCGAACTCGGGGTTCTTGTGCAACTTCTCCGGTACGGCGTAAAGCCTGAGCTGCCAATACCATGCAAGATCGCACGCGTGTATTTGCTGCAAATAACATAATACAATATAGCATAATCAAATAACACATTGTTTGCATGTTGTATAACATAATACAATATAGTATAATAAGATACCGCGAGCCAAAATCATTGCAGACATCTGGCTTCCACAAGGGGGCCAACAAGAAGACACTACACTCGGGATACAGGCAAGGCCAACAAAAATGTAAACAGTATACACAACAAATAGGACAGGAGCAACTTAGGGCTTGGGGTTCAGGGAGGGTTTTACATTCCGCTGTGTTCCACTTCTTCCAAACGTCTACATTGGGCGGATCACTTTCGCACGTTTTCCAAGCCTGCAGTGCTGCCCGCTGCAACAACTTCCCATGAATCCTTGCCTAAGAAGCGGCGTGAAACCGTGAAACCTTTAGCCCCAGCCCACACAGACAGAGAGTTTACGGCTTACGCTCAGAGGATCCCGAAGCCGCTCCTGGGGATCCTAGAGCCACAATCAAAGCACACAAACACAAAAAAATCCGAAACCCCAAACCCAAACAGGCTCCACAAGACTAGAACCTGACTAATCCAAAACACCACAACCTGAGCCGCGATAGCCCCGCCAAGCTCCTGCAATCCAGCCCCAGCCAGCCGCAATGCCAAGGAGCACCGATTCACCCGTAAGGGTCTTAATCCGCCTGAAGGCTTCCTTGATGATGGCCTCCTAGGCTTAACGCATGCGCAATTTGCATTCCTCGTTCCTCCTGTTTAGAGTCAGCTTCGAGGAGCTTCGAGTTTCAACCGGTGGCCTGGAAGCTCCCTTTGAGCAAGCCCTTCGGACATCATGAAGAACTATCGCTCATGGCCTGGCTCGACTTCGCTGCAGCTGAGAGGCAGCATCAGCGGAGAGCGGTTTTGCCGCTTGCCCCTGGTCGTCCCACCACTCTCCGTGCTGCAGCGGCGGGCTGGGCCTACTTCGGGGCATAGCAACAGGACTTCAACATGATCTCGCACTTGCAAGATTCATAGACATTCGCGAGCACAACCAAAATGCCGTCAGCCTTTGCCCGAGGGCGCCGCGAGGCTTCACTGCCAAGTCTCGCTACTTTCAAAGCAAGAACCCCATAGAGTGTTCCACATTGCTCGGAGAATTGGAGCCCGTAGTGTGTACCCCGCTGCTCGAGGAACAAAGTTGCTTTTTGGCTGAACGAGCACACCTTCGGATTGCGACAGCAATGAGACTGCGCAATCAAAATGCAAAAACGTGCAAGCAATGTTGTGACAGGAGAGATGGCACGCCGCTTTACCCGCAACACCCATCTTCGCGTAAACTCGGGTCTTCACTCTGTGCGTCCCTCCGCATTTGCAAACTCCGCCGGAGGGCCTGACCGGCTGCGCTGGGCTGCCGTCGTTCCTCTTGGTCTTTCGACAGTGATGTGCTTTCTTGACTTGTAGGTCACAAGCGCAGTCTGCAAAATAGCCACTAGTTGCACTTACTCGAGTGCCCATGACAATCGCATCAACTGGGGGCCGACAGCCGGAAACCTGAAGCTCTTACCTTGAATTTCAAGGCCTTTGCGGATGAGTTGCGCATCAGGACAATTGCGAGAAACAAGCGATTGATGATTCCTCTCGCTACCTTGTAATGACTTCCTTACTTTCACCGTCAACTTAAGCAACAGTAACCCTGCACCACTCTGTAGTAACAAATTTGGGGTGCTTGCTCTCTATGTTGTTGCAAACACCGCCGGAAGGCCTGCGCGGCTGAGCAGGGGCCGGGCTGCTGCCGTTCCTGTTTGTTTGTCGGAATCCGGCGCTTTCGGGAGCGATGTGCTTCCTTCCCTGTCTCTCTGACACCAGTACTTGAAAGTTGGGGGGAGGTTTCGTAGCTTTCTGCAGGCACTTCACCGACCTTGCCCGTTTGCTCTACCTGGGAACAAATGATCACGAAAACATGAAGCTTTTAATGTGCCCAACGTTTCAAGACCACTGTGTGAGGGGAGCTCCACGGTAGATGCGCCCATGAAGCGGGGAGCATCAATTCCGGAGAAATATTACCCCACTGAATAATGTAATGACTTCCTTAGTTTCACCGTCAATTTGTTAAATGACAGTCCCTACACGCATTCTGATTAGAAGCCGCCGGAAGGCCTCCGTGGCTGCAGGGGGGCGGGCCTGCTGCCCTTGCTCGCAGGCCTCAAAAAGCTTGATGAAGGTAGGTAAGATGAAGGATCCTTTATACAAGGACTCTTAATTGGGATTATCCCGCCTGCCTTCATCCCACCTTTGGAGCCCTGAGAGTTCCTCTTTGTTTGTCAGATTCCGGCGCTTTCGTGAGCGATGTGTTTCCTTCCGCTGTCTCTCTGACACCAGTGAATACAAGTTGGCCGGAGGTCTTGCCCGAATGACCACGAAATGGCAAGACCAGGCGGTGAGGAACTCCACGGTAGATGCGCCTCTAAAGCGCGGAGCATCAGTTCAGGAGAAGTATGAGCCAGGATGAAGTGCATGCCAAGATTCCTGAATACAAAATCAAATACCCCATTGAGCCCTGTCATGACTTCTGTAGTTTCACCGTCAGGTTGTTAAGTGACAGTACAGCGCCAGCATTGAATAAGAAAACATTGAATAAGAAATCCAGCCCCTGGATTTGGGCGAACCTGTGCTAGAATCTGCCACAACCAAGCAAAAGGAAATAATAAATTCAGGGTCGCCTACCGAAACCCAATTTCTTATCCAACTTCTTAATTGCCCCCAAGACCAGAAACGCAGGACCCTAAACACGTTGCAGTACCTTGATATGTGGTTTAGGACCTCAGAAGCCGGAGAGTTTCGGAATTCGCCCGAAGGCAAGCAACAAAGGTGAAGATTTGATATCCGGTCGCTTTGACGGGTTTAGGATTCCTGCAGCAAATCGGCGAGAGGAGTTCGCCTGAGGGCAATGGGTGGAGGGTTGAAGATTTGATACGGATTTCGACTACAACCAGAGGAAATAAGAAATCCAGGGGCTGGATTTCTTATTTCGTTGGTTTCTGTCCGGCCCAAAACCCAGGAAATAAGAAATCCAGGGGCTGGATTTCGTATTTCCTAGTTTTATGAGCCCCGGAGGGTTGTGCGGCAAATCGGCGAGAGTTTCGGAATTCGCCCGAAGTTGTACAGTCTTGCTGCACAGGGTAGCGCACTACATTGGCCGAAAGGAGGCGGTGGAGGATCAATGATCTAAATATCGCCATCCTCTAATAAGCGACTTATTACCGCCCCGGGCTTTTCGTCCATATTGAACCCTGGACGGCGTCAGAGGTGTACGATACGTCTCCAATAAGAAATCCGGGTACCCTAAACCTGGCCACTATTACTTATGACCCTGAACAGAGTGCGATCTAAAAAAGAAATCCAGGGTACCCTACCTCGGATACAGGAATTTCTTATCCAACGCCATCACTGTATCCTACACAAAGTCTTATTCTCCGTGTTGGCACAGACACCGCCAGAAGGCCTCCACGGCCGCACCACAGTGGCCACATCGGGGCTGCTGCCGTAGTTGTCGGGAGGTCTCCTAGCTTCCCGCAGGCACTTCACCGACTTTGCCTTCCACAACCTGTTTGCTTGACCTCGGGCCAATCAGCCTACAATCCCAAGCTGTTTCCCCTGAAGTCCAAGGCCTTCTCGAAAAACTCCTTTAGAGGCCTTAATAGTTTCAGTAGGGTTTCGGGGCCCGTTATACTATACGCATCATAAGGAACCCTAGAATAGTATTGGTAATTAGCTAAGCCCCTATATAATATTATAGCACAATATAGTATCAAGCAAATTGGAGCTTGAGAAACAAGATAGTATAGCACAGGGGAGTATAGCAGTCAGCGGTCAGCGAGATTTGTGCACCAAGGGAGCTGGAGAGATATTGCCTCGCTACTCCGCAACCTGAAACTTACATTGACTTACTTGCCGTCAGTATCCGTCAGTTTAGTTAAAATACTCGACAACTCCACTACTGGAAGTATACTGTAGGCATTCGGAACTCTGCTCTCTCGACATTCATGCAGACACTGCCGGCCCACCTGCACGGCTGCGCCGGGCTGCTGTCCCTCCTCTTTTGCTGAAATGGAGTTTCCCACAATAGGAGACCCTAATATAGTACCCTAAATAGTAGGATCCTTATTATAAGGACCCCAAAGTAAGGTACCCCTAGTTTCCGGAACTCCCAAAAGTGCTCAGGACCCGGGGCTTTCGGCAGTGGCGCACTTCCTGCGCTCTGGGCCTTCAGCTTCAGAATCTCTGGACCACTCTTATCGCGGAAGCCCACAGCCTCAACCCTAAACCGCCTGAGCGTAGGCTCTACCTGTCGCCGAAAAGACCTACCTTTTTAAGGAGCTATATAGGAAAATCATAATGGGGAACCCTAAAAAGCCATGAACTATCATGAACTTGCCAATGATGCCTCCGCCGGTCACGACTGTAGGGATCACGAGTCTCTGCAGTCCTGCAGGTCGGCATGTAAGGCTCTACCTATAGTCTCCATTGTAGTTACGTTTTTTGGATAAGCAATTTTATGGTTAGCATTGGTTAACCAAAAAAAGGAACTACAATGGAGACTATAGGTAGAGCCCGGTAGGGCTGATAGTCGGTGGATACTGTTGGAGGCTTGTGGAAGTTTAGAGTCTTAGAGGGCCTTGAGTTTCAGGCCTAAGGTTTGCTTCCGAGAATTGCTGGGTCTCCATGTTATTCGAGGATCCGTTCTCGAAGGCACCCCACAAAATTGGGCCGACCTGCTGTTGCTGTCGGGGCGTTTTCCAAGTCCCTGTCTGACAACTTCGCAAGATGCCGTGAGCGTCGCTAAGCCTTTTTGCGAGGACCTCGCCAGAAGCAAGGGCTCGTACCGCTCCGAGGCATCTCATCGAATCACCGAAATCGGTCCCCCCGAAGGGCCGCTGCAATATCATCATCGTCGTAGGGGCACTGGAAGATGCCCATGTTCCTGTCGAAAAGCTCCTGCTCCGTGTTCTTCCGATCCCGGTTGTCATATCCCAGGAATCTGAGCACCTCTGAGTTGCCTCGCATGGCGGCATGCAGCTTGGGATCCGTTCGAATCTCGGGGGCCGTGTGGACGATGGCTTTGCTGTCCTGACCACCGCGACGGAGTACAGCAGATAGGAATAGTATTGAACGATATTCAATAATAGCAGTACGTAGCACTGGCGTCAAACACTGGCAGTCGTATTGCTGACAGTTAAGAGCAGCAGTGGCGCCAGAAACTGTTCCAGTAATCGCTACGGCAAAGAGATGCAATGATCACCAAACGCTGTAGAAGCAGACCAGTAATGTAATGGTTGTTCTGACGAGGGTACTACGACGCAGTAACGATCACTAGCTCCCCAGACAAGAGGACTGGTACAGAAAGCATCTGTCGACGATGATCGCAGTAACACACGTGTTGCGTGGAAAATGATCATGTAAATTGAGGGTTGACCGGTAGTAACAGCAGAACGGCAGTATTTGTACTCGCAGCAACAGCACTAGCAAGAGTATAATAGTTCTCGTAGGTACTGCGCTCGACACATTAAAGCCTGCAAAAGCAGCAAAGCAACGTCGATATCCACAGGGCATTGAAACTAGCCGAGTACATTCAAGGCAGATAGCGACAGGCGCCACTCGGCAGAACAATGGTAGTGGAAATACATACCAAACAGACATGAGACTCAAAAGGCCATGTCCAACGGTGTCGTATGATACGTATCGAAAACATCTGAGCAATCTAGCATGCGTAGCCTGTGTACGTAGTATGTCAACCACGTCAACACTAGTAAACAGGACGAAGCAATATCGCCACATGGATCAGAACCGCTATCATCACACAAACACACACACACACACACACGCACACACACACACACCTACCTACACACACACACACCTACACACACCTACACACACCTACACGCACCCGCGCGAGCGCACGCGCGCAAAGCTCAGGGTGTATACTGTATACAGCAGCTCACGTCTTAGAGCAATGCTAGCATTAGTCGTAACAGCGGTACTGACAGCGGTGTCCTGCTTGAGGGCCTCGATGACGACCTCCAGGTCTGCCTGCAACTTCGGCGAGGCGAAGCGCAGCGCGGCGCCCTGGACGCGCACGGCCAGGAGGACCAGGGAGCGATCGCCTTGGAGGCGCGCGGAGGCGAACTCCAGGGCAGAAGTGTCCTGCCTTACCTGGGCTTTTAAGTAACCAGGGAGAAAAAGTATAAACTTTTATTTCATAATGGTTCCATTAAGAAAAAATTATTATTAAAGTATGGTACTCCAAAGCCCAGTTACAGCTTCCAAGACGACGTCCCGGTCACCACGCAGGCGGATGGATGCGAACTGGAGTGCACGCCAGTTTTGCTGCACAGCAGTGAGCACCAGTGGCCGATCGTTCTGCAGCTTTGCAGAGAGCACCTGCAAGGCCATGCCATCGCCTCGCACCGCCAGCCGTGCCAAGGCATGATCTTCCCGCAGATCTGGAGATGCCAGGGCTAAGGCATGCCAGTCCCTGTGCACGGCCATTCGCACGATCTTGGGGTTGGCTCGCAGCGATGCCGGAGCATACTGCAGCGTCCGCCAGTTGCTCCGGAAAGCGCTTACGAAAAGCTCCAACTTGAAATGCTTGTCCATGCAGACCACGAGCACCAAGTTCAGGCAGCCTCCCGCTGCCAGGTCGGCCACCGACTCCTCTGAAAACAAACCCGCTTCCAGCGGTTCCCAACCCCAATTTGCACAAAGGACAGGATCCAAACAGGACAAGACCTGAGCCCCGTGGAAGACTTTGAGCCCGAAGCTCACCCCGCATGGATTCCCTGAAACAGATCTCTGTCCAGGTCGTCCGCATCCCGGTCGCCGAAAAGCAGGCGCTGCCGCTGCCGAGCTACCTTCTCGCTCCGCTCCAGTAGCTTTTTCACATCGACAATCCTGATGCCAAACTTGCAGCCATGATGCTTTGCTGAAAATAACAACATATGATATTCGTCAAAATACAATCGCACACGTTTGTGGCACCCGGTCGTGTAATGGACATGCATTGGCAGGCAGTTGCACGTTCGAACCTGAGGGAGAGAGAGAGAGAGAGAGAAACAGACAGACACAGACAGACAGACAGACAGACAGACAGGACCAGACCAGACCAGACCAGACAGACAAACAGACAGACATTGAGCACGGACCTTGTCCAACCGGGCGCGACTCATTGAAACTCCGGAGATTCTGCTTGCCACTGGGTCTCAGCCAGGTCTTTTCTGCAGCGATCGTGCGCAGAGGGCCCTGGATGTCGCAGATATTCACCTGAAACGAGAAAAAGGCTCCGGGACGATTAACGAATTATCTTCGCATTCGTGCCGATGTACTTGCAAACTCGATGCAATCTTAACGCAACGAAGTCCCGCATTCTGGAGTCTCGCGACACTCCAGCAATACACTCAGATCTGGATTCCAAGGACGGAAATCCAAGCTCAGGGTCCCAGAGCTCCGAGTTTATCTAGACCCTCACCCTCCTACCCCACATACGATTGAAAGACGCAGAAAAGGCCCCTTTTACTCCCAACCTGCACGGAGCTCTCCTCTGGGACCGGCTCCTGAGAACTGCATCAACATGACCAGAAGGGGGGGCTTCGGGCTGTTAGTATGTTGAGGGAGGGTTCAGAAAAAGGCCACACAAGAGCCTCCCAAGAATTTCTGAGACTCCCGGCAAGTTCAACTTAGGCAACAGTCTCTGCCACATCGAACTACACTAAGCCTAACCCCTAAACACTACTCCACCAAGACTAGCGAGCCTGACATGAGGTGCTTGCTCGAAAAGGATACAACGCGTCACCTACAACAACGGCTTCCCGCGACCCTGCGCTCCGGAGCCTAAGCTTATACGATAAGTAATATAGGAGTTTCCGAAAATCAGGGGGACTTTATTTGGGGTCCTTTTTATAAGAATCCTATTATTTAGGGTACTATGTTAGGGTCCCCCTATTTTCGGAAACTCCCATATCCTACTACATATTACAATATACTGTAACACTCTACTACAGGAGCCCGAAACCCTAAACCCTGTCAAGGTCTTGGAAATCCTAGACTCATTCAAAAGCACGAGGAGTGGTCGCGACACTAACTCGTGATTACAATCACAGTCAGCGGAATCAGATACAGCAGAAGACTATAGTTCCAAAAGCTTAGCATAGAAGTAAGAATCATGCTCGTCCTCACCATCTGGCGACGATTTCTTATCTGCCAGCTCGAGGCGCAGCTCTCTCTCCCTCCTGCAGAACAATCCGACGAAGTGACTTGAAGTGTTGTCTTCTAGACCGCATGCATGAACTCCTCATCTACCCGCATCTATGACAAAATGCGCAATTACACAACCTCTCCAAGCCAAACTGTCAGTTTTCTGACGGCTCTTAATCAAACCGCTCTACATCTTCTCTCCACTCTGTTGCCAATTGCAGTAATCGACGCTCAGCATGCTTCTTCCCAGAATTTTGGGATACCATACTGTTTCGAGAACTCCAGTCATTCCAGCCTATGAATCGAGGCACGCCGGCACTCTGGGAATTCGTGAATACAGCCCTTCGGGTTCATTCTTTTTCATTAGAGCTTAGGGCCCTCCCTAACATTGAGGAAGCCAAACTCACCCACCTTGGAGAAACTTCAACCCAAACAGCACGCCTGGAATTGCACGATTTCCTAGTTGTCCTAGTTATCTAGGGGCTATTTGAGGAGATTCGTTTCACCAATATTGTTCTCTCCTCCTTCGGGCAGCATCCACTCGGTGCTGCTCCGCAACGAGGTCCTTCGTCTCAATCTGCTGTTCGAGAAACTAAGTCTGTCTAGGTTGGAGGGTGTTTTGCCATGGGCTGCACCTTTTGCTGATAAATTTGGTGGGAATGCAGGCCTCAAAAGAGAAGTCCGTCGCCTCGTCCTCATCAAGCTGGGCGCCTTCCTGCACATGCTGACATGCCATGAGGCCAGAATCGTTGATGGGTGAACAGCTAGGGCACTGGGCTCTGAACTTCTAGACGGCGCTGGGCCTGGTCGCTGGGCGCCGGCGCCTCAAAGCCGCCCTCCGCGGCCTCGGCCCTTCGGCGCTCCTCCCGCTCGGCCGCCGCGCGGGCGGCCTCCAGGCGCCGCTTTTGCTCGGCCTCCTCGGCGTCGCGCTGGCGCCTCAAAGCCGCCTCCCGAGCTCTCGCCGCCTCCCTGGCTGCCTCCCGCTGGCGCTGCCGTTCCTCCTCCGCCAAGCGTTCCTCCTCCTTGCGGGCCTCTGCCTGCTTTCGCTGCTTGCGGCCCTTCTCGTCCTCTTCCCACCGGCTCTGCACTAGCAAAAACATCTCTTGCGCGTGTGGCTGGCGATCCTGATCGTGCTTGTCTGGATGCAGCTCCAGTTGCAAGGCCCGCAGCCGCGAGCGCCGCTCGGCAGCCCCGCAGAAGTCCACGATTGACAGCTCGCGCACCAGGCGGCTCCGGCGCTCCCGAGCCCATTCAGCAGCCAGCGCAGCAGGCGTCTCTTTCTCGTCCCAATTCACGTGCAAAGGCTTGGGAGGAGGGAAAGGAGGGAAATACTGGCCTGTCGGAGCATAGCCACCTGGAACTCCAGCGTATCGCTCCCGAGCCGCCCTGGCCGCTTCTTTGGCCGCCTCTTTGGCAGCGTCCCGGGCAGCCTCCTCCGCCGCCTCCCGAGCAGCCCGCTGCGCAAGGCGAACTGGGTCTGCGTCCTCCCGTGCAGTGTCGCACCATTCGCAAACTTCTTCCGAATCGCTGTTGTCTTCCAGACACTTTGTGCACTCCCACTTGGGTGCCATGATGTGCCATGCTACATGGCGCAGAGAGTGCTGTGTTATTTAACCCACATTCCTGACATGGATTTCTAGGGTTTTGTTCGGGTGGAGATTCGTCTGGTTTGCTGGAGCTTGGTCAACATGGCAGCTTTTACTTGCGGCCTTTGCCGGGAGTGCAGGGATTGTTGAATTCTGTCGTCGCAGAAGCTGTGAGCATGTGCCGGCCCGGCTTCCTCGGCATTATTCGATACGAGCAGATGGATACCATTGGAACCTCTCGCTACCAACACAAAAGTTTCTGCGGTGTGCACACCCGGATGTCTCTCATTATTCCCGCTTCTATTGCCGTGGGTTACGGTTTCGGCCTTGAGATAGCATATGTGAAGTGACCATCGTGACACTCGACAGATGCCACATCAAATTCTACCTGAGAGGACAGGGCAAAACATGGGGGAGCGCGGTGACACGAACTCGCGTGCATCTCTGAACCCGACATTGCCCAAAAAGCTAGCACCCTTCATCACCCTTGAGAAACTTTGGGCTTATGGCAGCCCATGTCACGCATGCTTGCAGAAAGTCCACCTGAATCTGTTCCCGGATCGGGACTCAGTGAGAGCTGTCTGAGGACTGTTCTACAAGTCGGGTTCTACCGCAGAAGGGACCTCCGTTTACGCTAAACCCTATGACTTTCCGAACTGGGCTTCTGACCCTAAACAGCTTCAAGAGGACCCTCATTCAGAGCCCGCAGACCCGACGAATCCGAAAGGAGCCCACGCCTTGTCGACGGCCAGGCGCTGAAGCGCTCAGTCCTTCAAGGAGCGTTACAAGAACGCCCAGGCGCAAGAAAAAAGCCCTACCCCCGGGTGCATTCCTCAACAGTAGCTTTTGCCGAGTCCAGTCAAGAAGGAAGCCATGAATGAAGAATTCGTCGTCGTCACCATGCATACTACTGCACGACCCTTGCCACTACAAGACCCAACTCCTGCGAATTCCTACATTTTAAATATCATTGGCTCAAGAAGTATTTCGCTCACCACGACCCAAGAAAAAAGAAGCACGACCCTTGCCGCGCAGAGATGCGGCTCCTGCCGTGCCCGCGTCCGCCCGTCATGGCCCAAGTAAGGCTGTAGGGCGTTCAAGGCAGCTTAAGTAGACTTCAAGACTGTCGAAGTAGCTTCGCTAGATGTCCTACAGCTGTGAGCCTACATCCGGCTCGGAGGCGGAAACTTGCGGACAGCACTAAAATATCTAAAACATGCACTGCTTGAGCAGTGAGTCTGGCAGCAGATTGGATCAAGTTCATAGCTGCAGAACGATCAAACGATCAGGTCGTCCATCAATCAAAATTCACGTCGAAGTTCACGGAAAGTGCAATACTGCAATGCAGAGCTGTGCTCAAGCATTGTTGCCGATGCAGTGACACGTTCCATTGACTGGCACCTGATACATAAGCCCGGAAGCATGAAGCCTGTTGCTGCCTGAGCCCAGAGAAGCCCAAAACCTTAAGCGAGCGTGTGTCCCAAAGCTGTTCGCGTGCTCCCCGCGACTCCACCGAAGCCCCAACCCAGTGTTCCCTATTGACTCTTGGCCGCACACCTAAATTCTAACTAGTAAGGCTTACTAAGGCCTTTGTGGGTATTTGGCTCCCTGCCCCGGCAGCAGCGCAGTACGCTCGAAGGACCTCGGCTACAGAGACCCTCTGCCTGCGACGAATACGACGCCGACGATGCGACTCAACTTGTAGAGCGCATTGATTCCTGCATACCGGTACTCGCGGTACTACTTCTAGTTCTGTTGGTGCTCTTCCTAGTCTCCGCGGCTTGGTAAGCTGCGCACCTCTTCTTCCTCGATGGCGGAACCATCCTCCTCGCTTCCAAGCGCGGGATAGCCGACCTTGGATGCACCCATCACGACAAACGTCTTCTTGCATGTGTAGCACATCTCAATGGGCTTCCAAGTCCGTCATACTAAAACCCCGAGGCCATCGAAATGCCAAACTAGGGGCCCTAGGCCCTAGGCCCTCAACTGCACGATCCCCAGCCCCGAAATCGAACTCCCAATACAATAACGGAAACCATTGGAAACACCGAAGGGTTCAGTGTCTGGGGCCAGCGAGAGCGGCAAGTATTGTCGATGAACAATACCCTCTTCGTCCAGAAGTACCAGACTACGAGTTCATGTTGGTGGTGGCGGCCCTCCAGTCCCATCGTCCGAACTGCAGCTCCACGTCCGAACTCCGAACTGCGGTTCCGTTGCTCGATTTCACGCATTGATACGGAGGATTCGGCGATGTACTAGGAGAGCAATCTTGTAAGTTCGATGCTACCATGTATACAGTGCCCCTGGCAGCAACCCTCCTCATCATCACATGTTCGCGCAAAACCAATAATTACTTCCAAGCTGCTGAAGCCCCAACACCCCAGATCGCGACATCCCGAATCAAGCCCCTGAGAGCCCACTCAGCCGACCGCTCAGAGAATCCAAACTCCCCACAACAACCAGAACCCCCAAAACCCTAGTCGTCCGGCAACAAGACCCCGAACCACAAAACCTGCACAGCACCAATGCGCATCAAGCCCTGAAAACCATGAAGACACCAAATCCCCGTCGAAAGGGGGTAGGCACACGGTCCCGCTCAAGGTCCGTACCTTATCATTACCAGAAACAAGCCTGTTAGATGTTAAGTTGGGGCTTTGCCTCGAAGGGAACCCTGACTTTCATCCACCCCAGTAACAACAATAATAATTACGAGATTCTTATTTCATATTGTTTACATTATATATATATATATCCTGAAACGAGGATATATGTTGCCAGAAGGGCACCAGCCGGCCAAGTCCGCCCAGGTGGTAAGGCAAGCAAAGGTTAGCGAGGTCCTCCAGGGCGTTGTAAGCTTTGGCATGGAGCTCAGAGATATATAATATCAAGATGATATGGAAAGTAGTAATAATAATACTAATAATTAATAACCATTAGTGTAGGGAAAGTTGCATGAAGGGGCTTGTTCATCTAGACTTTTCGGGACTTCGAAGCAGACTGCCCAAGATCGTAGATGTTCCTGCGATATCCTACATTACGACAGAGTCGCACTCTCGTTGTACTTATTGTGCGCTAGATTTCGTTGGTCTTGGGCACCGCAGCTGTTTGCTTCCTTTCCGCCTCGTCGTACCTGATCGCACTTCTACCAGGCACATCACCCGAGCTCAAGCAGAAAGACTCTCCAGTCCCAATAACTCCAGAATGCTTAGGCCTCGGAAAACCCTGGAGCCTTCTCTGTGACAGAACCCTACACCCTAAACCCTAGACTCTAAACGCTAGAACCCGACGTAAACCCTAAAACTCTAAACTCGACCCGAACGGCCAAGCCGGGCCCCCGGACACTCATGGGATGCCCAATAGTGCTCAACTCCCAGTCGACTACTGCCTTTGGGGGCGTTTAGGGTTTAGGGTTCCGGGTTTCGGGTTGTGGGGTTCAAGGATCCTTGCTCAGAATTTTCTGCGACGTACTCGGGATTGCAGGATTTCATTGGGGAGGCTTCCTTGAGGGAGTCGTTGGGCGAACAGGAGAGCCCCAATCCTAATGCATGGGCCTGCAGAAGACAAGGTTATGAGCTTAATATAGGGCCCAAAATAGTATAGGTAGCTATTAAGGATTAAGGCCCCTAAGTTATGCTCTCTTCTTTGCTTCTCTCTTCCTTTGTCTCTGTTGCAGGCTTCAGGGATGGCTCCGACCCCCACAGGCTCCAGGTCCTTTTAGTTTGGCTCAAGCTGAACGCTGAACGCAGTGACTCCAGACTTCGGAGAGTACCAAGGGCATGCCTTGTATTCGAAATGGCCATAGTTCTCGAATCCCTTCAAGCAATACTGGTACGCGGCGTTTGAGACAGACATGCCGACACTAGAGGCCAAGCTACCAACACTTTCGGCTGGCCGTGCGGGGAAAGGATGAGATTGTCGGGCTTCCAGTCGCCATGGATCACACAAGACCTGCATCCAAAATACGAGCTCCGACAGTACAAACGAGCAGGCCCGAAGGTCCTAACGGATCCTGTCAGGCACAAGTTGCTGTGCTCGTCAGCTAATGATTGAATTCGGCTAGCCTTGTGGTACCCCTGTGACGTCTGCACGCTTATATGCTCGGTACTAACTCAAGTCCCTTTCGGACGGTACGGCTGGATTCCAAACTGGTACGGCTGGCACTCAACCCTGACATAGACGTTTGAATGCACTGGATGCAATCAAATGGCCGCGAATGCAATGGAAAGAGTGGTCTGAACTGCCGCGCCTGTCGGGAGGCATGTTCGCCTCAAAGAGCCTGACAGCCAAGGATGCTTTGCTTGCAGTCTTGCCCCAGCCGTCTTCAACATCACCAAAGCCCTTTTGAGTCCCCCAACTGAATCAGCTCGTTGATGCGCTGCATGGGCGGGATGTGGCCGTCTGAACCGGACACCTGCCCGAGTCACACGTGGCGCAGCGGCTCTTTCCCATTATTATTATCATCATCATTCTTACTACTAATATTATGATGAATATATATATATATATGACCCCACAGCTCAAACATGCTAATCACATCGGAGAGGCCGCTGGCTCGGGAAACCCCTTCAAGCCTGTTGGAAACCCAACGACGGTCTCAGAAACCGAACAAATATCTCTGTGAATATCCTTTTACCATCCCTGCTCCCTACAGGCCCTCAATCGCGAAAAACCAACAGCGCTGGCAGGTGTTGCTAAACCGCAAAATCCTAAACCCTACGTAGACGCTTCTGCAAGCCTTTTCGGCCTCAAAGATGGAGCAGAAGTATCAATACCACAGTCAATGTTACAACTATGCCACATATATGAAAAATGCTCATCGTCATCACCGCAGAACAATCGGAACAGTGCTCGCCGGTAGTAGTTAAATCGACAACACGAGCAGTAACGACGATAAGAACAACGAACAACGATGATAATAATGATGATGACGATGATGATGTTGATGATAGTGGTGACGATATCGGTGATGATGGTGATGGTGATGGCGATGGGGATGGTGATGGTGATGATGATGATGATGGTGCCACTAGCAGGACACACACACAGTGCGACTAGCAAACAGAACGATGAAAGCTAGGCCGAGAATAGTCATCACGGCTCCACCATCATGAGAGTAGCCAGGAAAAGACGTCCGAAGGGTACCTGAGCCTCGCTGGTCCTCTTCATGGTGCGGATCTGGCGCCTCGGTGCAAAAGCGCCATGTAAAGGTATGTAGGACTTGGGGCCATTATGTCGCGGCTGTTGAAGGAAATTCGTCTTCTCGTGTTTGATTGTTTGATTGGAAGGGGTTCGACTGTTCAGCTTGTTTCACAGCTTATTGAAACGCTAGTCACTAGTCGCCGGTCGCCAACAGACCTTTTCACAGACCTCTGGTGTGATGCTTGAGGCAATTGAGCCTCCGAAGGCTCCGTGGGTCGCTGCGGTGATCGGCGAAGACTTTGGTACTTTGGCCGGAGCGAATTCGATGTGGGCAGCAAGGGAACTTCTGAGATCTTCCTGACTCGCAATGGCGATCTTAAGCGACCCCCGTGGATAACTACGAACTCTACAGATTCCAGAACCCCGCACCCTAACTGGCATGCCAGGAACGAGATGGCTTTTGCAGCCCAGCTGCTCGTAGAAGCCCCCTACCTTGCCGTAGGGCTTCCCTGCCAAAGGTGTGGGGAGATAACTGGAGGAGTGATGAGTAATATAGGGGCCTTAGTAATTAGAATAGGGTTTTGGGGGATATTATGCGGATAGTCTGGGGTGGTCTTTGGCTTCCGTCGCGTCGCTGGCTCTGCAGTGCGAGCATGAAAGCAAGGTCCTCAAAGAGCAGATCAGACACCACCTTAGCAGCCCGAATCCGAACAGCCTGAAGGCAACAAGGCATGAGAAGACTCCCGAAACTCTCTTAACAAGCCCAAATCGGAAGCTATGTCAGAGAACTCCCTCGACTTCAAAAGCACAGCTACAGCGAGATGCGAGAGCTCTTGGGCAGCCCGAAGGGGCCTGAGAGGAGTCCCAGTGTGTCGGGGTCGTAGCTGTGAAGCCTTGGGCCGTTCCAGGGTCTTAGCATCTTTACCGAAGTTCGTGGCTTTGAAGACAGGAAGGTCGTGTGGCATTAGGTGTATATCAGACAGTGCGTATAGTTCTGTCCAACATTTGGACAGCCGCCTTCCTGTGTTCCAGTGCGCGCAAGCATGCATGTTAGAAAATGTAACGATGGAATGTAGCCGGGGAGCTTGGCCAGGCTCTGTACAATCGCTTCCATAGCGGACCTTCGCCGGTCCTGTCACACTATACAAACACGAGAGTTCTTCGAGTAATTAGGTGACTAGGTCTGCATCATAGTAGCACAAAGCACTGTGACCGTCGTCCTTGTAGCAACCTGAATGAATCTAAATGATCTCGCATGAAAGCAACGAATTACCCTTCATGATGCCATCATATAGGGCGCTCGCATCCCGGCCTTTGGAAGCTTCAGGAGGCCATTGTCCGGGATGTGTCCCTGGATTGCATCATGTCAGAAGCAAAGACTTGTATAACAGAACGGCATGCGACCCATCTTTACAACTTCGCACAAGTCCAGCTTGGCTCCACACAGCAGATGCCAAAGGCAAGATTGGATTCCTAACTGACCAGCATGCCCCCTGCACATGCGTTTACGTACAGGTCCCCAAGAAGGGTGCTGAGACGCGATATGTTCGCCCATCACAGTGCCTTGACAAAAGACATGACGTAAAAGGATGTTCCAATGACCTGCACAGCAAAAGACATGCTGCAATCACTGACACAGGACTGGAGCCAGCTCCCGTTCTCCCGCTCGAACTCCACTGCCACGCGCACACGACTGTAGGGCCTTGGAATCCTCACACAGCGCATGGACAACCGGCACCTCGTAGCCGACCTGGCCCACGGCAGCTGAGGGCGAGAGACTGTCCCACTGTCGCCCAGGTGCCGACACAATTTGTCAAACCCTTCGTTTCATTCGTTGTCTACGGATCACGAAAAACGAGGGAATTTAATTTTCGCTTGGCCAAATCGCCAGGCAGCTGTTCGAAGCTCACGGTGCACTGTTATACCCTGGCAGATCCATCCGCAAAGATTCCGCATAGACCGTTCGCATAACAACTCTTGCATATTATCGCGCTGCAGAGAGCGAAACTCAAGCACAACAGACTCCCCTCCACGTCCATCTTGGGCCTGCCCCAAGGCCTTCATCACGCGGTACTCTCGGTCAACCGCGTGGGCACCACGGATAAGTTTCCCTGAGCTGCACGCGGCACTTCCTCGTACAACGCTTCAGTCGAACGTCTGCGCTGGTAGAAGTCAGTGCCATCAGATCATTACGGGCCACTCTTATAGACATCTGATCGATCCCCCACCAGCGGGGCAAACTCAAAGCGTCTTTAGGGTTTAGATTACGTGAAGTTTGGACTGTCGAACTGAAGTGCCGCTTGGACGCCTGGCGGCTGCTTCCGCAGCACATATCTGG
Source organism: Symbiodinium sp. clade A Y106 (assembly GCA_003297005.1). NCBI lineage: Eukaryota > Dinophyceae > Suessiales > Symbiodiniaceae > Symbiodinium > Symbiodinium sp. clade A. Next base: position 40,278 of record BGNK01004442.1, read on the forward strand.
CGGGCAATGCCAGCTTTCCGGTAGGGATTTAGACTCCCATGAACTCCCGTCGACAAGCGCAACTAGACAGGGTGCAGTAGGCTCTACTGCCCAGCAGACAAGCTGTGATGGAATGTGCCGGCATCGCACGAAGCTTGATCGAAGCTTTCTGGTTCTTGTGCCACAGAAAAAGTGTCAGAACCAGTGCCACCCGCATGCAGGCCTCTGTCCGCCATGGGTGTCCAAGCAGTAGGTGGGATTGGACCTGAGCCCCGATATCGGATATCTTGACAGGAAGAACTGAACTGCCCTTTGGACTCCGCAAGCATCAGTTCCCTTTGCATCTGGTGGTGGGAGTCCGACAGGACATTACACGACCTTTGCTCCTGGACGAGGCTGAGGCCGCGGCTGTCCGTAGCCGAACTTCTTCACTTTCAGAGGTCCGCCCTCCACGCCAGGCAGGCCCTGGCAACCCGTTATCCACTGTGCACAGGTCAGGAAACGTTGAGAAGAACGGCCGATCTCCTTCACCCTTGCCCTGCCTGGGAGATCAAGTATCTTGCCAGCGCCGCCTCATCGAAGCGGAGTCTTTCCTGGCCAAAGACGAAGGCACACAGAACAAAAGGCCCAGCAAGCTCACAGCACCAGGCTACACAGCGGGACAACTCGCAAGCCTTAAGGCAAACTACGGCAAGCCTCCACCTCCACGGTGTCTTGCCCAGGGTTTGCCATCGGCCGTGGTTCTAGCTTTGCCCTCTATGCACCAAGCTGATCTGGCTGCTGAATCAGGCACGGTTCTTTCCGCCTAGTCGTAGGCCCAAGCTTGTTCCAGCAGACAACCGTCAAGATGGGAGCTGGAAGCATGGCTTTGAGTGCTGCCGGCTTGATGTAGATCTACTTCTAAAGGATGCTACGCTCGAGCCGGAGACGTCGCAAGATCAAACCAATATTGTCATCATGTTGCAGGTGTTCCATAATAACTACAATGGTGTTCATGAATATTGCTGTCGCTATCACTGTACACGGCGGTACCGTGCGACTGTCCACTAGGCGGGTTTTTGTCACGATTTGTTCGGAACTTTTGTCGACCGATGATTAGACAACACAAACTCAGGTTGTAAGGCTTAAGCACTTCAGCTCAGGGAAGAACAAAGCAACCTGATGCTCCGCCAGTGCGCCTCGTTGGCTTCCAGCACCTCGCAGTCCAAACGCATCTAATCGGCAGCTGCCAAACCCTGTACGCGCCTACATCTACGGTTCAACGCTGGATCTGGATGGCACAAATTGAATGCAGATATTGGAGGGACAGCCAGCAAAGCATGCATCGTGAATGTGCATATCTGTCCAGAAGGAAAATAAAATAACCTAGTCTAGTGGCAGCGGACTTGCTTGCAATGTCTACTAGAGTTCTGGAGCCTGCGGTGTTTGTGGTGGGTTCTTTTGCATATCTCGCTAGAACAATGTTTTAATGATTACACGAGCAGGGGACGCCGACTGAACTTGCTCGACACATGCCACAGGCACCCGGAGCCAGAGTGCGTGAAAAGGAATCACGATCGCCTTCTTGCAGCGAGCGATTGCTGACACCTGACACTGTCAAAAAGGGCATGACTACACTAGCGGAGGAAGGCTCATCAATGGCTGAAATACCAGAATCGTTTCTCCCAAACCTTTCTGCAATGAACCTTGTGGATATGCTTGCTACGGTCCCTTTTCAGAAGCATTTGGGAATGGCCAGGACAACATTGGAATTCACACGCTCGTCACTCTTTCAGAACTGGCTCTGAAGCAAAGTTTGTAAGCATCATCTATGTTGAAACTCGGGAGGCATATGGCATACTCCAGGCACGAAGTAACTGTAGCCGCTGGTATTTCCATCACAAAATATCGTCGTGGCGACGATCACTTGGCCCATGCCTAGAGTTTGCCTCGCTTCCACGATGCCTGCATGTGAGAGCATCTGCATCTGAACTTGAAGCTAGATTTTCGATGGCCAGGAACGGCCAGGTGGCATGCTTTCGAATTGGAAGAGAGCGTCGAAGGGAACCTTCCACAGCAGTCAAGCCATGGAAGCCCATGCAAAACTAAATAGAAAGGAGACCTGCTCTGCACATCAAGACGGCAATCGGCGATTTCTCCCGTGCTTCTTGTTGGAGCTGTTCGGCTTGGGCTGCTGGCTTACAGCCTTTGTTTGGCTCGCGCCTTCGCAACTCTCTGGCATCGAGTGTGAAGATTTTTTCCCTGCACGCAGAGACGAGTCGGAACGATCGTTCTCCAAATCCGAAAAACCAGGAGGCCCGTCAGCATCGCTGTCGTCGAAACGGGGCTTTTGTTCTTGGGGTGCGTGTGACTGGTCTGCTGGGACTTCCGCTCGTCTCGTGCAGACCCCTCAGACTCGCCAGCATCGGCCTCGTGCTTTGGGCCCTTGGCCCTCAGTGGCGTGGGCACTTCCAACAAGGTCTTTGAGTTGGTCGGCTCGGTGCTTCCAGCCGCTGGCTTCATCTTCTTTCCAAACGCCTTCCGTACTGCTTCGTACTGGGGTCGACACTATCGCGACTTTGAGTCGCGACAGCGCTTCCTGCTCGCAGCATGACACATGCACTGCGACTGCAACAGGTCTGCACAGGTCGCCCTGCCTTGAAAGCCTCCAAGGCCTCCACCTTCTTCTGGAGATCCTTCCTTTGTCGACGCGCGGCTTCGTCCTTCGGGAAGAGCTCGTGCAAGTTGCTTCCCCCCAGCTCCTCGCGCCACTTCTCTTCCAGTTTGTTGCCCAGCTGCTCGACCATGTTGTATTTCACCATCTTGGCGGCCATCTCGACGAACCCCTGAAGCAGAAAACCGGTGTAAACATGCAGGGAGGCACAAATTTCAAGAACGGCAAGCTTGTCAGGCTCGTACTGAGCGTCTCTGACGACGTCAACAAACTCTGGCGGAAGCTCCGGCTGGTCATCAAAAGCTTTCGAGCCTACGAGGGCTTCTGCAATGTTCTTCTTGAGACCATCAGCCTTCTCCCGAAGCCACGACTTACGGAACTGTGTCAGCCTCACCATGTACTCGCCATGTGTGGTGGACGTGACCTGCTGTGCGTCCGCCATCATCTCACAAACATCCCTTGCCTTGACCATGAGGCCATCAACGCAATCTTCGGCCTTCATGGCTAGGCGGTTGGCCAGCACAGCGTTTATTCTCACGTGAGTCGACACCACGTGCTGTACCACAGTGCACAAGTGTTCTGCCACATTCAATACCAGATCCCCAACCGCGTCCTTCAAGAGTCCCTCCTCGACGAAAACACCCTAATAAGGTTCGCGAACACCTGTGGCCCAGTCAGATTGTCTACAGTGTATCCACGGACAAAGGTAGCCACTGTGTCCTCCACCTCGCCGATCATCCTCTCTCCTAGCCAGCGTGGATTCCTTGAAAGCAGCTGCTGGCGAAACTCTTGGATCATCTTGGCAACACGCGGGGCAATGGTGAGCTCACCATTAGCTGCCTCTGTGCTCATGAATTCGGCGCGCACGCGTCTCTCCAAATCACTTCTGATGTCGTTGATGGTGCTGTTGAACAAGCGAAACTGGTCGGCTTCAGTTTCAACTTGTGCTGGCAAGGCCCGGAGTTCGTTTCTGATCTCCACCGTCTTCTTCCGCACGTCCTCCATGATCTTCGGCAGGCAATCATCCACCCTGGCCTCCTGGATCTTGGCGATCTTTTCCATCAGACCCCGGGTGCCCCAATACTCTCCGGGAAGGTTCCGCAAGCGCTCGCAACTGAAGATCTTCCTCTCCTTGTCCCATAAATCTGCCCTGCTCATGCCCTAATCAAGATCCTTCTGAGAGCGATTCACCACGCAGTGAAAACCAAGCTGCAGTCGCATGTCCGTGTCCCGTTCCATCAACACCTGCCAGGGGTACCAGTACATGACAGCCCACATGCATTAATTCAACACAGACGACAGGACCTCGAAGTTGTGACGCTCTCGTGTGTGACGCAAATCTTGCCCACCTTCTCCACGACATCGGAGGACTCTGCACGGGCAGCATCGTCGCACTTTGTGTCCACTCCGAGCGTACGAATACCCTGAGGGTCGTATTTCCTCGCGAGCTTTACCACCTGACACAGACAGGTGACACCTCTATTCTGGGCATCAAGTGCAGCGTCAATCAATGAAAGTTGAGGTCCCTCCTGGCGCACCACCCGCACGAAAAGGGCCTGGCTCCAGCTCATGGCATCATGAATGTGAGACTGAAAACCTAAGTACACGGAAGAAGCTCTCTCTGTGAATCTGTGCCTCTGTCTCTGCAAATGCGCTTCTCTCGTATCCGTGCGCCAGTAGGTTACGTCTGCACGTGTGTCGGTGTCTGAATCTGTGCCAACCAACCGTCAACCCTGAACCCTAATCACTGGTGCGACATGTGAAAAAGCCGATGTCCAACTGCTCAAAAACCAGTGCCACATGTTGGCATGGCATCACAAAAACACAAGGTCAAGCCGGGAACCCGAAAACCCAGGCGAAGAGAATACTGGCAGAATGGAAGTCCGCAGGATTCCCACGCCCTCCACCGCGCACCGTCCGCGCACCCGATATCGCCCTCCCGCCCCTTGTCCACGCCCTCACCCCGTACGCACACCCGAACCGTCCGCGCACCCGATATCAAGGCCCGTGCACCGTTTAGTCTTCTAAAGCTCTTCCGTCAAGACACGGCCCGATATCNCACACCCGAACCGTCCGCGCACCCGATATCAAGGCCCGTGCACCGTTTAGTCTTCTAAAGCTCTTCCGTCAAGACACGGCCCGATATCGCGCACCTCGCGTTGGAGCACTAAACGAGAAGCCAACCCCAGAGGGGTTTTCGGGAATAATGACGTGGCGTGAAAGGACAGGCTTGGGCATTCGTCATCTATCTGTCAAGCAGCCTTCTTGGAGATGAAGTCTGCACCAGTCGCGTGCTCCTCGGTCAGCTTCTTGATCTTCTTCTCGACCTCCATCACGGGGCATGGCGCCTCCTGGGCTGCTTATGTGAAGCTGCAGGTACGCAACACTTGGCATGCTGAGTCCGAGTTGGGATTCGCTGCGTTTGGTTCTCAGGCAGCGACATCTGCGAAGCTCGCATCCATGGACACAAGAGCGAAGGGCTTGTCAACAGTAGGATCCGTCAACATGGTCAGCACACAGGGCATTCTTGTGCAAGTGTTCTGAGCACGGGGGAACTGGATGCCGGAGATGCTTTCGAGCAGTGAGGACTTCCCAGCAGATTGCTCACCCACAACGACCACACCCGGTAATGGAATCTGCACTGCATGACACACGTGGCGCACACTCTCGAAGAGCCCCAACTTCTTCGAGAGCTCTGCCATAGCATCTCGTAGTTCCTCGTCTCCAACCTGGATGCTTCTGTTTCCTTTCAGTTCAACGGGGTGGGTATGTTCTGGAGGTGGGACAAAGCGAAACACTCCCCGGGCGATTCGGGTTGTTGTGTACACTGTGTAGACCAGCTGCTTGTCCACCGTGGGCGTCGACCACCACCATGATGTCGCACAGAACGCTGATGGAGCAGACAGCAAGAAGCACTGGTGCACGAGATACCGGTTTTGGTTGTAAAGGGCTGCGTGGCAACCAACCGAGCAGTGCACAAGTTGGCGCTGTGTGCATACTCGCATCAGGAAGAGACGACAAGAACCCTCTTGGTGCAGACACGAAGAAAAGCATGTCGGAGACGCTTAGGTTGAACTCTTCGGGCACCGTCAACTTGAGAGAATGATGACCACGACCTCGGGTCCACAGGCCGAAAGCAACGATTGCAAGGATGCAAATTTTGAATACAACCTTCACTGTAAATCTCTAGGTTGAAGATGACTCAAAAGCGTCATGTGCAGGCACAGTTAACTTGTCGACAGCACATGTGGGAAGTAGCAGAAGCTTCTGGAAGCCATACATCTGATCTGATCTCTCATGTCGGTGGTCGAAGTCTGGGATCGTGGCGCATGTCCGGAAAGTTCAGTGCCTGCTTTCGGGCTACGGTTTAGGGTTGCCTTTAACCCTACACCCTAAACCCTAACGTCTTTGGCTTTGCATCTTTTCGAGCAAGCTGTGGATGAAACCCCGATGGGCTCCAAAGCGATGCACGCGAAAGATTGGAACTCGGCTGTGAAGAAGTTGCGGTCTTACGTTCCCCAAACCCAATCCCGAGTCTCTGAATTCCCAGTCTGCAAACCTCATATATAACTCAAGTCCAATCCCTGAAATCGAACCAAGAGTTCGGGCTTTCCGTGGGCAATTATGGACGGCAAGCCTGAACATCATGCAAGCTCTCAGCGTGCAGCCTGCCGGTAGGTCCGCGAGTTTCGACGCAGCTGCAACTTTAGCTTCCGCCGCCCCTCCTGGTCAACTTCGATGGGTCAGCGTTCGAGCTGCTAGGCTTGCAAGGCACTGAGACCCCCCCCCCCCCCCGTGTCACCTCCGCGCTAACCGGGAGGGTTTACCCTCAATTATGGCCCCAGCCCCAACACAGCAGTCAGCCTCCATCTCCATCTCTTCGAGGTCCGCGCTGCTCAGGCAGCTGTGCCTGCTCATCGGTTCTGACAGCTTTCCGGTTTTTCCAGGTGCAAACACAAGGACCTTTAAGGAAGACACTCAGCTCCAGCCCAACATGTCTGAGTCTAAGAAGCTCGGGGATAAAGTACCTACCTGGTCATTTTGGGGCCTTAGCCGCGGCATCAAGGTAACCACCCCGTGTAGTCCGATTTCCAATTGCATGACCCAGCCCAGACAAAAGAAACCCCGAAAAATTCTGCATCACACTGCGCTTGAATACAAGACACTGAGCCCAACGCCTCCAGCGGCCACTCAGTTCCAAACCACCCAATCCGTCTTTGTCAAAAACATCTCAGAACTAAAGCGAATGGCAAAGCCCTATAGAAAACTAGAATCAAATGCCCATCTAAGACCTTGACAGCCTAAACGCGCGAGTTACACAGTTACACCCTAAACCCTCAACCTTCAAACCTAGATCAGGATTTCGTTCTGGAGCACCTTGTCTAGACAGTCTAGACCGCAAGGGCATGGCCATGGGGTCTCCCAAGGATTTCAGCCATTCGCTTGTGAAGCACCCTCTTGTGGGGAGGGGGAGGGGGGTGCCTACCAAGCCGTACCACTGTTGCCTTTTAGACCTTCCCGAATTAAGCGGCATTCACCGAAATTTAAAACCCAAACCAAAAGAACAAACTTAACAGTCCCGAAGCCAGGCTTCCCCCCTTGGAAGCCCTGATACAGCCATGCATCTCAACTATCTACCACTTCCCCCGCCCCCCCCTAATCCCTGACCTCCGGAAACCTCACCAAACCCTAGACCCTAGACCCTAAATCGAAGACTAAACCCTGAACCCTAGACCCTAAACCCTGAACCCTAAAGCATGAACCCTGAACCCCGAACCCTAAACCCTAAACCCTGAACCCTGAACCCCGAACCCTAAACCCTAAACCCTAAACCCTGAACCCTAGACCCTAAACCCTGAACCCTAAAGCCTAAAACATGAACCCTGAACCCTAAACCCTAAACCCTAAACCCTGAACCCTAAACCCTAAACCCTAAACCCTGAACCCTGAACCCTAAAACCCCAAACCCTAAACCCTGAACCCAAAATTTCCCCAGATCGCCACCTCGAGGAGCTCCTCCGAGAGAGCCGAGAAAAGCGCGAGCCACAGCTGACGACGCTCATGTCCGAGCCTTGGGTTAGGGGGAGGGTTTAGGGTTTAGGGTTGGAACCTCCAAGTAGGGGTTTAGCGTTCAGGGTTTTAGGGCTGTACGGCTTTAGGGCTTTTATGGTTTTGGGGCTTTAGGGCTTTATGGATTTAGGGCTCATGTCCGAGCCTTGGGTTACTTGGAGGTTCGTGGGTAGTTATAAGTAGGGATATAGTAGGGTAGCTGTACTTATAACCCATATTGGAGAACTGAAAGCCCCACTTATAACTACCCCTGAACCTCCAAGTAGGGGTTTAGGGTTCAGGGGCTTATTGCTTCAGGCCTTTAGGGTTTTATGAATTTGGGGCTTTAGGGCTTTAGGGTTCAGGGGTTTGGGGCCTTAGGGCTTTAGGGTTTTATGGATTAGTGCAGTGACTCTTTCTCCAGGGTTTAGGGTTTAAGGTTTTACGGGTTTAGGGCTTTAGGGGTTGGGGGAGGGTTTAGGGTTTAAGTAGGCTTTTTCCAAGGCTGTTTTTGTAGCCTGCAACATCCGTCGCGTCCCCTTCCATCTGGGCAGGCGACAACTATCCGCTGCCTAGCTGTTTCGGATTTAGGACTTTGCCTTAGTGGATAGGGGGTTTGGGAATCTAGGGCATTTAGGTTGGGGGTCTCGGCTCTTCTGGCTTTGACTCAGGCTTTGATCTTCAGGTCTGGGTCGTGAATGCTTTTAGGAGCATCCTACACGAACCCTCAAGCCCCCCCACACACAAGAAATCAAATGCTGGCTCAGCCCTGAAAGCAACGTAAGGGTACCTTTGCCTGGTTCTTGCTGAAGCCTGAGAAGAGGTCTCCCGAAAGATGGGAGATACAGAAAAAGCATTCCATACGAGGATATCTCTTAAGTCCCACGAATCCCAGACAAGCCCCAGGCATGTTTGACCCCTCAGCGAAGGCTACCGGCTCCCTGAGTGACGCACAGGATCGAGCCGACCTGCCATCCCGCAAGGACTTGAGGGCTTATGGCCCAAGCGCCGTAGGCCGTTGGGTGGGTTTGGAGCTTGGGTCTTAAATCAATTAGAGGGCTGAGGTTTGTCCACGGCATGTTTCTGAGAATTCCGCGGGGTGTGGGGGAGTACGAACGGCAGCAACGACGACAACTACCACAAAAACGGAATCGACACAACAGCAAGCATGAATCGATGCCTTGAAACTATGATTTTCAGAGGGGTATCGCTTCCAAAAGATCGCACTGGTAGCTGCTGCACGGCAAGGCGTCATCTTGTTCGAAGTTTCTTTGTCGGTGTTCTTATGCAACCAACACTGCTGCCACCCGTGACACATGGAACATAGAAGCCTAGATAACTAGGGAATTCAGAGAAGAGTAGACCTTCTGACTTGAAGCCCTGAACCCTGCTACAAACCATCTATGAGACAAGTCACCCGGACTAAACTGAGAGGTCTAGAATCCGGAAGACGGACCTGCAAGGTGATGGGGTCATCCGCGCCAGTCTTCCGCGTCCTTACTTCTGATCACGACAACCCCTTCAATACCGGAAATACCAGTAATAAAAGTCAAACTGTAACAATCACAGTAATGATAACGAAAATTTCAATAACAAGAACAACAATAGCAACAAACCGACAATAATAGAAATAACAATCCATTGCAGTGTCAACACAATACAAATAATGATGACAATAACAGCAACAGTAACAATAACAATAACAGTACACACAACAAGCAAAACAAACAATAACACGTAACACTAGCACTAACACTAACATTAACGATAACGATAAAACTAACACTAACAATAACAAAAATACGAAGACGAAGAAACCAAGCAAAAACAATAACAGTAATAAGAATAGTGCTATTAATAGCAACAGCAATAATAATAATACAAATAATAGTAATCGCAAGCAATATTATGCGTACTGCTACTACGATCGACTGCCAGTGTGCCGTTCTTGACCATAACCTCCATAGCTGTAGTTTGTCGCCGGAGAGTGCTCGATGATACCTTGGAGTACTAGCTCAGTTTCCTTGCGGGGACACCTCGTCAATTCGGGCAGTACCTGTGCGATTGAACAATCTTGTTATACTGCGCTTTTGGGCGACGCTGCCACAGTCTATACCATCAGCTAGGTTGCTATGATTGCAATGCATGCTCTCAGGGTCCCTGTTCTGGAGTCCGGAAACAACTGAACGTCGCGAATGCCAAGTGAAGAGTACAAAGTGTTGGACTCCTTCGTCGCATTACGAAGTTCTTCGATACTGATCAGTTGTATGTAGGTGCTCAGGCCAGTGACAACCGGGGACCGAACCGGAAGACGAAGTTCGGGGCGATGAGATCTGCAAAGACCAACTGTTTAGCAAGAGATTGTTCAATCGACCCTCAACCTTGGAAGAAAAACTGCCATAGCGTGGAGCTCGAAAACCCCCGGTAGCCTGACACGGGGTAACATCGTAGCAAGAGACTCCAGTGTCCCACTTCGTGTTCCTCATTAACAGTGCTGGGCATTGGAACCTCTGGTTATTCAGGCTCTGTCCAAAGCCGGTCCAAGGCCACCCCTGCTGGACTTCCGGCAAAAACGGTAGCCAAAATCAATGGACTGGTGGGTTCTACAGGGGAGTCTATAAGTTGCAAAATTGTAATGCCAACTATTCTCATTCAAGCCCCCTGGAATATGCGTTGGCCTGGTGGGCGAGTCTTGGGGTTGTGTTTGCTGAGCTGAAGGCTAGGACCTTCCCAACTACGTACCTGGGGCACGTCCCCAAAAGGAACGGCCGGCCACACTTTGGGCCTAGACACCCCAATGCTGTGTCAACCGAACTCAGGCCTCAAACTTTGGCGCCGCCAGCCGTGGCGCACGCCGGGCCGAGCGCGCCGAGCGCGCCGAGCAAGTGGAGCGACCGGAGCGCGGTGAGGGCCGGGCCTCTGGTTCGGGTGAAACGGTGCTCAGGTAATATTCTTATTGTTTTTTATTACTATTAGTTACTTTAATTATCATTATGAATCATTATTAAATGTGGTGCTATTACTATTGTGATTATTCCCCATCGCGACAGGGATCTGCCGAAACGGAAGGAGAGCGAGCCAAACCTGGAGGCGACCCACTGTCCAAGGCGAGGAAGTCAAAAGGGCTTTTGGCTTAGGGATTCGGATTCCGGACCGGAACCAGGAAGGGGTCATATAATTAACAAGGGCCCCCAAAGGCCGGATCTTAAGCTTCACTTTTTGTACTTGGGGTCATGTACTAGCGGAAGCTCATGCCGATGGCACTGAAAAAGATTACCTAACTGCTGACAACTATCCTTTCTCTTGGTCATAACCACGAAAGCACTAGCTTTCCTCGGGTGAGGAAGGCCCAAAGGTTCTGGCTCGAGGAGTCTTAGGGCCAGGGCTTTGGGTGTGCAGGCCAAGCCCCACGTCGAAGCACTCCCTGGCCCTGGCAGAAAAAGCTGAGCTTGCACACGGAGCTCCCGCCCGACGAGGCCTGCGAGAAACATGAGTCGGCTGGTTTCTTGACCTAGTTTCTTCGGTGATCATAATTGTTTATGTCCTCTCAGTTCTCTGTTCTCTGGATAGGCATATTGCTGCTACTGCTACTGCTGCTACTACTGGTGCTAGTGCTGGTGCTGGCGCTGGTGCTAGTGCTATTGCTACTACTATGACTAGTTCCATTACCATTACTCGAGAAGGTTCGAGAACCGACAGCTCACTGTTCTCCAAACAGCAATCAAGCGGCCATGAACCCTCGGGGCAACATGTCTTTTGTACTGCCGACAAAGATCTGACTGCTTCAAGCCCTNTGCTGTGTGACCCAAGACGTGTTCTTCGTAGCCTTGTCTGGAGCCAACACCCAGCAGGCAAGAAGCGCTCAAAAGACCACATGTGCCTGGCTGCAACAGCCGTGTTTCCACATGTCGAGTTACCACTTTCTTCACTCCTCCTCAAGTCCTTCGATAGGAGGTACTTGCTTGTTCAGTCAGTGGAAGCTCCAGGTCGATCAAAATTCGGCATAAGGCCTGAGCGAAGTATCTCATCAATGCCCGGTCCAGGCAACTGAGGATCCCGCCCTTGATGTCGAACGCAGTACTCACAGATGCGCAACGTGCACACCTTTCCTTGAGTACCACGATGTCTGAACGCATGGCACGGGTTGAACACGTGGAAACATTGTCCTCCGGGAACTATGTGGATGTTCTCTGGGATTTTGAACTCTGTTCTCACTGGTGAAGGCTGAGGTATGAACGTTGGTCCCGTAGTCTGTACTGCTCGATCCTTTTGTGAGCTTCGATATGTAAGTCTCTCCATCTCGAATGGCGTAGAAGAAGCTCTAATCGCGGACTCACTTCTGTTTCGCTGCCCAGAAGCTGACCTCAGATATTCTTCAAGATCTGCTCTTGCCCTCTGGGCTTCAACAGGAGTCCTTTGGCTCCTTTCTTGTCCCTGTCTTCTCAACTCCAGCTCAGCCCGGATCGCATCTGCAGTAGTGTCACGAATCCTTTGTAGTCTATGCAATCTTCTACTTCCANCGGATCGCATCTGCAGTAGTGTCACGAATCCTTTGTAGTCTATGCAATCTTCTACTTCCAGCTCCTGGTACTGCATTGTAATACAGCTGCCATCCCGCAAACTTGATGAACTCCCAAGCCAGCGTCCACAGCAAAGCTATAACTGCGAAAACACACCACATCACCAGACCATGATCGATCGACACCGGCTGATGGACTGTTAGCTCTGTGGCATCACATCCAACGACTGAATGTGACAACACCAGCAATGCAATCAGCACCTTTACTCCACACTCTGACGTACTTGCTCTGGCTGCTCCCAGTGCCTCCTGCGATGCCTTTATCTCCTCCTGGATCTCACCCAGAGGCATAAGTCCTAACAGCTTTGAAAGCAATGTCAATCGGGCTGCCGCTAGAGGTTTCGTCAAAGCATCCGCTATGTGCTGCTCTCCAGGACAATGCTCAATGCGAAGGGCGCCGGTTTCCAGCCTCTCTGTAACCCAATTCGCCTTGATCCGAAGGTGTCGCGTTCTCCAAGAGCAACTCCCCTTTTGAATAGACAATGCAGATTGGCTATCTGTCATCAAGACTCCTTGTTCTTGCTCAAAACCTAGATCTTGCAACAGGGCTTCTACACTTGCCAATGCGAGCGCTCCTTCAACTGATGCAGCAAGCTCTGCTTCAGCTGTGCTTAGCGTCACCACTGATTGTCTGGACGACCGCCACATCACTGGTGCTGAACCCAAAGTTATGATCCAACCACTATGTGATCTTCCTCCCTCTGGTGCAAATGAAGAATCCGACCACGAAGCTATCGATCTGTCGCTGGCTACAATCTTCAAGTGATGTCCTGCAGTTCGCTGCAAGAAACCTATACACTTCCTGGCAATTGCAGCTGACCTCACAGGGGCTCGTGTACTCAGAGATGCTACCAGACTCGCTGAGTATGCTAAATCTGGTCTTGTCCTCTGCGACAGCCAAAGTACTTCTCCAGCATATTGCTGNGGGGCTCGTGTACTCAGAGATGCTACCAGACTCGCTGAGTATGCTAAATCTGGTCTTGTCCTCTGCGACAGCCAAAGTACTTCTCCAGCATATTGCTGGGCTTCCTTTAGTTGCCTTTCAGTGAACACTGCCTCATCATTGCCAATGTCGAAATGTGCTTGATCTCTCGCAACCGGTACAACATCCAGCTGTGTAGACTTCATGCCATGGATTCTTACCAGCTCACGAATGTACGGTTCNACCGGTACAACATCCAGCTGTGTAGACTTCATGCCATGGATTCTTACCAGCTCACGAATGTACGGTTCCTGATTGAGAGCAAAACCACGAGGTACTTTAACAATCTCAATGCCCAGAAAACGTATTCCTTCATCTGATGCAAAGGATAGTTGGCTTGTCTTCCATAACTTCCTGACTGCTTCAGCCACCGCCCGAATAATTGGCTGAGTAGAGCAGATCAACAAATCATCGACATACACTACCAAGATGCCAACCAACAAGGAGTCTTCGACCAAACGCCACCAGCTTCCCTCTANCGCCCGAATAATTGGCTGAGTAGAGCAGATCAACAAATCATCGACATACACTACCAAGATGCCAACCAACAAGGAGTCTTCGACCAAACGCCACCAGCTTCCCTCTATCTTGCACTGAAGCAGATGTATACGCCTTGACCCGACAACCACAACAACCTGTGCCAACTGAGCATCACGAAATTGTCCCCACCATCGAGGAGATTCACGTAGACCATATATCGCATGGGTGAATTCCCACAATTCCGTTGGTGAACATAAGCCAGCTCGTACCAAAGCACGCGGCGGCTGTCCGAAGATTCTTTGCTGACACTGCACCTCTTGCAAGGGCGTCTGAAGAAAGGCACTTGTCACATCCAACACAGCCGCATCCCAATCTTTTTC
>BGNK01004443.1:732-52141 GCA_003297005.1 Symbiodinium sp. clade A Y106
GCATGCTCAAACGGAGCATTCGTGCCACTCCGCCTTGAGCGGACGAGGCGACAAATTATGTCGTCTTGAAGGCGCTCGCTAGCCGGACGAGAACCCAGGCTGCGTTGGAAGAAGAAGAAGAAGATGATGATGACGGCGACGATGATGATCATGATGACGATGCCGGTGATGATGATGATGATGGTAATGATGGTGATGATGATGGTTATGATGATGGTGACGATGATGATGATGATGATGACGGTGACGAAGATGATGATGATGATGATGCAGAGGCTGAGGCTGAGGCTGATGACGATGAGGGAGTGAGGAAGTGAGTGAGTGAGGTTAGTGAGTGAGTGCGTGCGTGCGTGCGTGCGTGCGTGAGTGAGTGAGTGAGTGAGTGAGTGAATGAATGAAACAACTATTCATGAATGAATGCATGACTGACGGACTGACTGAATGAACGGCGAACGAACGAACGAACAAACGAACGAAGGAATGCAAGAATAACTGAAGGAATGAATGAATAAATGTATGAGTGAATGAATGAACGAATGAATGAATGAATGAATAAATGAATGATTAATGAATGAATGAATGAATGAATGAATGAGTGAGCGAACGAAAGAGCGAACGAATGAACCAATGAATGAATGAATGAACGAATGAATGAATGAACAAACGAATGAATTCATAAATCAATGAATTCATGACTGAATGAAGGAATTAGTGCATGAATGAGCGAATGTGCTGATGATGCTGCTGATGATGATGACGGGAACGATGACTGGTATGCCGCGTCTGACCGATAGTATGTATTTGATTATGATGATGATGTTGTTGATGATGATGATGATGAGGAGCTTCATCCTCATTAGCGTCACACATCTCATGGTACCAAAACCCTCAGTGAGCGCGCCACGCTGACAAAAATGCTCTCGGCAGATGCACAACGTGTCAACTTCGAGTGGGTCAGTGTGTAGCACTTAAACCCTGAAGCCTCCTCCGCAGGAAAAAGGGCTCAGCACTGACTGAGGAATGGGCCTGGCTTCATGCGCGGATAGACCGTGGTCCTTGCTGTGGATAGGGCTTCCGGACTTTAGGGGCTCTAAACCCAAAACGCACAGATCTCACCCCAAAGGGCTCACAAGTATCACATAGTATCGCACAGGTATGACATGCTGCGATAGAAAAAATGCAGGGATGAGAAAGGCCAGCGGTCGTGCTTCGCACTTTTCCGCCATGGGAGATGGCGGTGATCTCGATCTTCTCCAGGGAGATGACCATGTCCTTCCACTCAGCTCGCGAGTGGCTGGGCCCCAAGTCCAGCGGTCTCTTCACACGTTTACCAGTTTACCTCTCCTGGAGGCCCGGAGGCTGGGAGGCTTTGACGCAATGCAAGGAAGCCCCGAAAAGCACGCGGGTCCATGAAGCCATAGGCATCGTCGTTGCCGTCGGTGTTCCTCCAAGCAGGACACCGTTCGAGATGTCTTGGGATGTCACGGCACATGTTGCGCGTAAGCTGTTTCTGGGCACCGTGCGGCATAGGTTCTGCCGTCACACCACCACCGCCACCAGTGATCACCCAGGCCGTGTCCTGCGGTGCTGAGGTTACTGCTACTGCGGAAGCGATCGAAAACTTGCATCGACAACCCCCTCTTGGTCGCCAAACTCAGGCCCGTGACCTCGACCACCGCGTGAGAACATGCTGCAAAGAATACACGCGGCCAGGCTTCGGCAGCAAGAAGTTTGCAGAAGCCCCTGCAGAATAGCCCAGCTACTACCGAACAATGAAGTACATCAACATCAATCCTTGGAAGATGTAGCCTCATACATTCAAAACTGTCGTCTCCTCCAGATCAGCACCTCCGTGTTCCGATTTGTAGAAAACCTTCCGGGAAATGCAGGTAGTCTGGATGATTCGGGCTTAAAGCCTTCAGGGCTGAGAGAGTTTGGTCGGCAGTGTTAACCTAAACCTAAGTCTTCACATCCTCAACCTACACACTAAACCCTGAACCCTAAACCCTAAACCCTATACCCCAAACCCCTAAATCCCTAAACCCTATACCCCAAACCCCTAAAGCCCTAAAGCCCTGAACCAGGGCTTGGGTCTCGGGGAGTTCTTGCTCTTGCCGCCCCCCCCCCCCCGCCGGGGCAAGCCGGGCGATTGATCAAAAAAAGAAAGCAGGGGAGGGGTTGGGGGTATGGGGGTTGGGGTTTNAAACCCCCAACCCCCAACCCCAAACCCCCTCCCCCAAACCCCCAAAACCCTAAACCCCATACCCCAAACCCCCAAAACCCAAAAACCCCGAACCCGGGGTTGGGGTCCGGGGGGTTTTTTCTCTTGCCCCCCCCCCCCCCCCGGCTGTGCAATGCAGGCAGATCGATCAAACAAGGAAGCTGCGAAGTAGGTTGGAGTTTAGGGTTTAGGGATTTAGGCTAGATACGACCTATGATTTTGAACTTTATGATTACTCCCAGATGATTTTGGCAGGGATCGCTGGCATCGCGGGAAAGACAACAGAGAGAGATCGACCACGTTTCAGCTTCTTTTTGCCCATGCGCTGGGCTGATCTGTCGGTGAGTCCTACCAATAAATCAGGGAGTCCTCACAAGCTCTAATTTCGCGAATCGTCCAAAACGACAAGCTTGTATGAGTTTGCAACCATCGTCCTTCGGATCGAGGCCAAGCAATGATGGAGCTTGCATTCAACTCCGTTTCGCCCCGCTGGCAGGTCGCGTGCCTTTCCGGCTCGCGAGTTTCTACCGGCGCGGGGCGGCTGTGAAGAGAAGCATCATGGGCTCCAGCATAATCTCAGGTCCAACCCTCGAGGCTTCGGCTAAAGGCGAAGGTGGGGGACGGGGGCGAAGGTTACGCGCTTTCAGGATGCGGGGCAACACGAGTCTGGAGGCAACGGCAAGCCTGGAGGACGACCGAGTGTCTGTGCATCCGCTAGTGGCCTGTGCGCGGCACACTCTGGCATACGTCCCGAGGGATAGTGTTACACACCGAGGTGTTTAAACCTGTCAAGACATTGGATGCGTGATCTCTGATGCCGCAGCCTCTCCTTACGGTCTTGGCTGATAGTCCTAGTTTAGACCACAACCGCACAGCATAATATCAAACTACAGCGCTGTGCACAATGTATTGCCTGTTGAACGACCGCAGGCTTTAGAAGGAGCTGACTTGAAGCATCCGTTGCGGGTGCTCCTAGTTCCCACGACACTTTCTAGTCGAAATGATTTGTGTTTCTGACTATCTAGTGAAACTTTGGCATACCTGATGCAGATGAAGTCTGTCTGCTGTTCGGGGATCCACGTCTTGACAGGGAGGCCTCTCGGTGGTGCCTGGGCACCGAGTAGACGTGCTTGAGGAGATGTACGGTCCAGCCCATCCCCGTGCAAGCTTCGACCAAAGAATTTCCAGTTATCTTGGTTGAACCCGGACACTCAAGAGGGCCAATGCCAAAAGGAACCAAGAACCCTTCATGGGCATCACTATATAGCAAATACACCTGCATGCACCAATGAGAGAAGGCGAGAAAGAGAGAGCGCGAGCATGTATCTGCAATACCGATTTCGTATCCGGACGCACGCACAAGAACAAACATATCCTGACGTATGATGCACGACAGTTAAGCTAGGGAGACCGCCATGGATCTGATTCGATTCGACCACTCCCTGGCCCCTTTTCCCTCCCAGGAATGGTTTTGAGAACGGAGGGCTGTTCAAGTCATAGGTACCAGGATCCTTAGATCTGCAAGCTAAGGGCTGATGGCTTAAGATTGAAAAGCCACACTGATCGGATCGTCTCTGGAAGGGCTCTTGGCACCTTCCTCAGCCGGAGGCGACTGCACTCGTCCACGCACGTCTACCCGGACCCCTCTGATCCGTTCTCCGCATTATTCGGTCTCCTTGCACTTCATGCAATGGCTAACCTCGCTGCCACTGAACCTTATATAAACCCTAAGACCCTAAGCCCTGAATTACGTGCTCCTGCCCCAGACTGACGAGCTAATGCCCTAAAGCCTCAAAAGGTCCCGGTCAGTACCGCAGCGAGGAACTTCGGGCAGAAAGCGGCTGTGAGGAGTTTCGCGGGCCTCGGCGGAGTTGCGGAGGGAGTGCCTTTGGGGGGGCCACATTAATCCGGATTCGGGCTGATGTGGTAGAGTCTGGTAGAGCTGCAGGGTTTGGAGGTCTTCTGGTTACTTGGCTCCTTGGGCTGTCGGGCTCCCATGTGCTTGGCAACCATACCTGGACTCCTGGACACCACAGCCCAGTTAGTGTAGCGTAGTGCATCATCATCATCATCACCATCATCATCACCGTCATCGTCATCGTCATCACCATCATTAATTCTCAGCGGCAGGACTACATAAATGCATACTCACACATGTTCATGCAACTATTTACATCCACACATACACGACACATGACAAGCGTGGTTTACATCCTGTTAGTACTCAACACAAACTGCTGCGCATCAGAACCTTGGCTCACCCTTGAAGCTCGCAGAACTGTCCTACTGAGTTACATTTCCGTAAGAAAGTCAGGAGAAACTCCGCCCAGCAACTGGAGCTGCGTCGAACTCCAGCAAAAGCAGGCATCTGGAACCTGTGCTGAATGGGAGTTCCTCACACACGTCTGGCTTGACTGTGACTGTCGCTTCACTCCTCGAGCTCGAAACAAGGTATATCAGTTGACGAAGCCCCCAAAACCGACAGACTTTGGAGCTCTAAACCTAAAGCTCCGAACGGAAAGAGTCAGTGCTGGGCTGAGGAGCTGTTGGGATCGGGTAACCACGGGACGCTCGCTCGTCCTGACGGGACTCCAGATTCAACCTTCTTAGGAAATGCGGTTAGGGTCTGTATCGCGCAGGTTGCATGTACAGGCTCACGCACACAGGGAAGGGCTTAGGTCGAGTTCGGAATCCTTTCAATAACACTTTCTCAATGACTCATGTACTTTTTTTTGACGATGTAGTTTGGGCCGCTGTTCAAGCAAAGGTCAAGGCCGACCGGTCAAGGTAACAATGTTCATGATATTTCTAGATGCTCCTTATGCATCCGCCAAGAAAGAAGCTCCGTTCGTCTGGATTCTGAATCAGAACGCACTTCATCGACTTGTCCTTTCTATCCGGCCCGTCAGCTTCTTCTCCGGCACATGGTTCGTTTGGGGACACCTGGCCCAAGGGAATGGGCGAGTTTGGCATCAGACTAAGTCTCATTCATGATATGCAGGTGAATTCCAGACACGAGACTGCAATTTCTGCAGCATCAGGCCAGAATTGGGTCCAAGCTAGAGTTGCATTGGCTTTATTACCGGGAACGGGCAATGCTTGCATCAAGCCCGACCTGCTTATCTGTCATCCAAAGTCATGCAACCGATCTTGTGCACAACAACCGAGCCCACAATCATGGACCCGTAGAGCACCATGGGCGAACCGACGCTCGTCCAAACGGCAACTTTCCATGCTGCGACACAAGACCCGGAACTCTGACCCGAAAGCGCCAAGCACATAATCCGCAAAAGCCATAAGTGTTCACTCCGAGATTCAAACCCTAACACTTCAATTGCTAGAGTTGCAATTGGCCCGAACCTTTGTCGTGCCGCCAACGGCTGCACCGGCCGAGCGTCCTTCCAGGCCAGTCAGGTAATCCGGACGCTGTGTGGCGTTTCATAGGGTTTAGGTTTCCGGGTTTAGGGTTGAGGGTTTGGGGGCTTAGGGATTTCATAAAGTTTAGTGACAGGGTTTTATTGATTGCTACTCCCTTGAGCCCGGAGGCCCTAAACCGCCTAAACCCTAAACCCGAAACCCTCACAGGCCCCAAACGAAGCACAAAGGTCCAGGTCCTTCCGGGCCAGCGCCGACGGCCCCGTACTTGGCCGCGGCGTGAGAGACGTGGCTCGGGAGCCGCTTGGGCTCGGCCTTAGGCTAAGGCCATGGGGCCGGGGGGTTCGGAGACTTCTTGAAGTGGGTTACCCTATTCCGCGTGTTTAAAACAGAGATCTTAATTTTCAGGGTTGCGTAATGTTTCTGGTCCTCATATGTGACATTTTACTTCGGTGGCACGAAACGATGGTGCCTTGACAGTTCAAAGCGGGCAATGGGTGCAAAGGGTGCCCCGCACTTCTGAAAGCGACCAATTCCGCATCCATGGGTTTGACAACTGCTTGGTCCCAACTCCGAACGGAGGAGTAGCGATGGAACCCAGCTGCTTCTGTGGTGTTCGCGGCGTGCGAACAGAGACCACCGCAGCGCTCTTGGACACCTGTCGCTGGCTTACAACCTGAGCGGGTTAGGGTTCCACAGGTGTCGTGAAGACGGTGTTGTTGAGCCAAGCCCTCTTGGCGCCGTTACATACTACCGACGGCAAGCTGCTTCACTCCTCTGGTGCTGAACCCTACACAAAGCCTGAATTAGAACATCCAAAGCACGTCTGCCAGGAAGGCTGCCAACATTGTTTTGCCGCATCCACATTTTAGCATCGTGGTATTTCCACTGCGTTTACGTATGAGCCTATGTGATATCGCTTTGCATCGATCTGTCAAACTCCTGTTCCACGAATTTGACAAATGGGAGTTTCAGATTAATAGTGGACCCTAATATAGGACCCGCCTTATTGTAAGGACCCCAAAATAAAAAAAACCCGAATTTTCGGAAACTCCCAAATGAATACAAGCACCTTCGTGGGCGTAGCCGGCTTGGCCAGCGCCGCGGCGCCAGGGAAAGCCTTGAGCTCAACTGTGCGATGGGACTTGGCTTGAGCTCAGGGCTTTCTGTTCGGAGCTTTGCTCTGGGCCTGAGGGATGACGATAATGATGGTGAGAGGCATGATGATGGTGATGACAACGGAGACGAGAGCGAGGACTACGGCATGGATGCAGATAATAGCTTTGAGGATCATGGTGACATATGGCGCTCCACAGATAGGGTGCAAGTGTATCACAAAGTTTCGCATGAGTGGTGAGACCAGAACATGTCCACACCTACTGCAACGCGTCCGTGTTTAGACACAGACATACACACCTGCACGCATCCATCCATCCCTCCATACATCCATCCATCCATGCAGACAGACAGACAGACAAACAGACAGACAGACCACAAGTACATACCATGTGCCTTTACACCTGCATACCTGCATACAGTACCCACATACTTGCAGACTTACATAAACATACATACATGCATACATGCATACATACAGACACACAAGCATGCATGCATACATCGTCCGTCTGTCCATCCATCCATCCATCCATCCATCCAGGCAGGCAGGCAGGCAGGCAGGCAGGACGGCAGGCAGGCAGGCAGGCAGGTAGGTAGGCAGGCAGACAGACATACATACATACTGTCCAGTGTGTGTTACAAATAATTGAATTTATTTATGTGTATGCATATACATACACATAGACACATAGACACATACACACATACCCACGTACACATACACACGTATACACACGTATACACACGTATACACACCTATACACACCTATACACACCTATACACGCCTATACACACCTATACACACCTATACACACCTATACACACCTATACATACATACATACATCCATCCATCCATCCATCCATGCATGCATGCATGCATGCATGCATGCATGCATACATGCATACATGCATACATGCATACATGCATACATGCATACATGCTTACATACATAAAGAGATACTTGTAGATACATATATATGTATATATATACATACTTATACATATATATATATATATATATATATATGCTGTATGCATGTATGTATATATATATATATATATGTATGTTTCTCCCTGAATCCTGAAACCTCGACTTCAAGAAACCAGTGCGTTGCAAATCTCCACGAAGAGGGCGTCCCGCAAGTGGGACTGCAGCTGCGAGGTCTCCTCCGGATATATTCTCCGGGAGGCCACGAAATGTCCAGCGAGAGCTTCTACGGTACCGATGTGTCACAAAAAGACCCCCTCATAACCTCAAAAGTACCATTGCAGGAGCCCTTAGAGTACCCTCGAGCGGACTTCTGAAGCCAGGGCAAAGCTGAAAGAAAGTTGACCAACAGATCTGGAGCTCATGTCTCATGAGGTTTAGGAGTTTAGGGTTAAGGGTCTCTTTTGATCAAGGTTTGGGGCGGCGCGGGTCTTTGCTCCTTCGGATCGCCGTCGGCAGCCTCGAGCGGCGCGGTAGTCTGAGGTGCCCTGACCGCCTCTCCACGGCACGCTGTGATCTCACGAACTTTGGGGCCACTGGTGGGGGTTCCCAGGATGCCCGAGCCTTGTTCATGCTTTCGCAATTCTTCAATAATGCGGCAGCGTGGCTCCTCTAGAATTCTAGAATATGCCTTTGTTACGATCGTAACATTCCTAGATTCATCGCGCTGCTCTTGAAAAGAGTGTGGTTTCGACCCCAAGGTCTGATCCTCTAGGAGGGCGATTCACACCACACTATGTGATACTATGTGCGGCTCACCCAAAGAAAGGCGCCAAAGGCCTAGGCGAATCGAGGGGCTCGAGGCTTGGGCCCAAGCCTTGAGGGCTTGGCACCAGCTGCCCAGGCTGCCCAGCACCTCCTCCCGGCGCCGGGCAAGTTCCTCTGAGCTGGAGCAGAGGAGGGGAAGTTCAAAGAGCAAGAAAGAGCCAGACAGCCAGAGGCCCAGAGGCAGAAGAAGACTAAGAACTGATATCTTTCTTCATGCGGCGCGACTTCGGAAATATGAGGCGTGCTAGAAAATTTGTCTGGCGAGTGCTGTGCTCTGGCGTTTGGATCAAACGCAGCGACTTGCGCAGGTCTGTTGAAATTCGACGAAGCTGCAGCTTTGCAGCTTGTTGGAGAGATTGCGGCATGAGAAAACATAGCTGCATTGCGGTTCAAGCCAGGATCGAGGTAAGATTGCGATGCTCACTGTATTGGCTGAGTTGCTGCTGATGTGTTTTCGACTGCTGATGATACAGTCATCGTTTCATGTTGGTGCTTCTACCTTCACAGTAAACCAACTCTTAGCCTGCAAAGAGTCCTGATAAGCGGCCTCCGTAGAGACTTCCATCGCCGCGACCTCTCTGAACAGGTGCCAACGATCAAGTATCCCCCCGTCACCGTCTTCCACGGAATTCCTGAGAAACAGCAAAGTAATGCCCACATTCATCGCAGAACAGCCCGCTTCCTTGTTGCATGTTGCCCGCGTTCTCGTCTGCACATCAGCACTACAGGAACAAAACTGATGACTTGGGAACCTGACCGCGGCTTGCAGAAGTCAATGCTACTTGTGCATTCTTCACTGGACAAGAACCTTGAGCCCCAACCTCACTAAGCTAGGTAGATCCTGAACAGCAAACCCTAAGTACTCAACTACAACATACTCCCGCCTGAGCTTGGTACTCCTTGCACGCAGGCTCTGAGACCATGGCCGGTACTGCTTTAAGCACCGTTGAAAAGTTGAAAAGTCTAGTTCCGAAGCAGAACAACCTTTCGTTTGACTCCACCTCCCGTACGACACTGCCTGGACTACGCCAGCGATTCTGAGAAGATAGTACTCGTAATTTAAGTTAGCCTAGGAGGAATGATGGCCGACTTGGGGCACCTATGGAACCTAAACCCCGTCAGACGACGTCTCAGCGAGGCTTGTAGGTCTGCCGACATGTCACATAGTTCGCGGGCTTGGGCCAAAAGTTTCTGCATCTTAGTTTTCAAACTCCGGGTTGCGAAAACCCGAAACTTAGAGTTCGCAGACTGTGGAGGGGCCACGAATAAGAGCGCAACTCCTGCAGCAAGAGCCACCGACACGCGAGAGCCCATCTACCAACTGGCAAATCGTATCGTGTTGTCGCAAATCTGACTGTATTGAAAAAGCTGCCAGTGACTGCGGACTTGTTGTTGACTAGCTGTGCGGCACGCCGGAAAGGACAGCGACGACGCCGAGGACTTACTGGTGATGGTGGTGATGCTGGTGACGATGATGATTACAATACTGACGATGTTGATGATGGTGACTGGAGCACCTGACGAGGCTCAGGAGGACGACGCTGACAATGGCGAGGACGATGACGAAGAGATGAGAAAAGGAAGAAAACCCACAACGACGACAACCACTCTAATAATGGCGGTGCCAGTACAGGTGCTGTTGCTGAGGACGCGAGTGATGGTGATGACTACACCAAAGCAGATGATATCACATCGTAATGCTGCTGATGATGTATGGTGACTGGTGCCAGGTTGCCGATGCTGATGAAGATGACGATAAAGCATAACGCAAATCAAAATGGACAGGACGAGGACGATGACGACGATGATGATGATGATGGTGATGACGAGGAGGAGGAGGAGGATGGTGATGGTGATGGTGATGGTGATGGTGATGGCGATGGTGATGGCGATGATGAAGATGAAGATGAACCCCAGGAGATGCAAACCATGATGATTACCATGATGGCGGTGACAATGATGGTGAGCATCACCAACCATCTTGCATTGAGCT
Source organism: Symbiodinium sp. clade A Y106 (assembly GCA_003297005.1). NCBI lineage: Eukaryota > Dinophyceae > Suessiales > Symbiodiniaceae > Symbiodinium > Symbiodinium sp. clade A. The sequence goes on from BGNK01004443.1 coordinate 11,200, forward strand.
TCCTGTTGGTCATTACGGTGGTACCCATCTGCGACATCTGTAACATTACGAGCACGCTTACCAAAACAGCAGCGCCATCACTATCATCATCACCATCATCATCAGCATCATCATCATCATCGTCGCCATCATCATCGGCATACTCACCATCATCAACATCATCATCATCATCGCCATCATCATCATCGTCGTCATACCTACCTCCTCCGCCTCCTCAGAGTCGTCAACATCACCATCATCGTCATACTCCTCAGCATCACCATCACTATCACTCATGGTTAGTCACATATTTCCTTGGGATCGGTATTTGCAGAAAAGCCCCATGGGCACCGCAACCAAGATAACGTGGGGAAACTCTCAGCACGAGAAAGAAAATAACCCACGTTTCGGTCAACGAAATGTTTAGCATGACCACGACCCTGTACATACATTTGGGAGTCTCTCTCTATATATATATATATACATATATGTTAAATGTGTGTATTTTATCTATATACATATCATACCTATACATCATATATGTATGTATTTGTATCTAGAACACGAAACGTACCAAAGTCTTGCAGAATAAATTCCTCCACATAAAGTCGAACCACCACAAAGCCACAAGCAAGTCCACCTTCTGCTCGTGCTTATGGCCGCTGATGATGAGGTCGATCCCCGCTTCGCGGGAAATGGCCTTCGCAGTCTCCATTCCGATCCCGGGTTCGAAGTCAAACCTCCCGAAGGACAGTGCGCATCGCGAAATACCTCGAGCACTGGCGACCTCGAACTGGAATAAGAACTCCAAGACAAGCGAAGACAAGCCGAGAAAGACTGGCCAGCGGCCAGCAGACCTGAACCCTGCAAAACCAGGAGCGCGAAGCTCTGAGCTGTGCCATCCCATGCGCAGTCCTGCCAACTCATGGCATCGGCACCACGGCCCGGCGCGTAGCCTGAGGCTTGGGCGAAGACAAGCATGCAAATGCCTCCAAATGGATGGTATGCCTAAAGGACACAAAAGCTTGCTCCCAGAGCAACAACTGCGAAGTTTGACGATCCTCGCAAACCTAAACCCTCATGACATCCTGTGGAGCCCTCATGAGATCTTGAGACGATGTCGGATCCCCTCCGCCGGGCGCCCGCACTTGGCGGATGGTGCCTGAGCCACGAAACACCAAGGGCGCAGACCACAAAGAGGCACAGGTCCACTATTCTTCCCACCACCATGATTGCCATGGTTGGTACTACACTAGATGGTATTAGTGTTGCAACTACCATTTCTATCGCTCTTACTATTACGATTACTGTGGCTATTACTAGCAATACTTCTGCTATTGCTGTTGCTAGTAGAAGTATCAAAACTAGTAGTACCACGAGTACTGTTCTCATTATCATTGCTCGTGCTGGTATTATTGCTACAAGTATCGCTGTCATTATGCCTGGCTTCGCTGCTCTTCTTGCAACTCGCATGCTGAACTTCCTGCAAGGCACATGCCTTGCTTTGGCTAAGCTAAGTACCGTCATGGCAAGTCTCAGGGTTCAGAGTTTCGGGTTGAGGAGGCTGGCAATACGCGTGAAGCTTCGGAACGCAAACAATCAACCAGGAGACATCTGTGGCGAGGTTGGCAGCTCGGCCCCACGCAGCACCACAATCTGCCAGCTTGCATCCGATTTCTTCACAGCATCGGTGAACCACCTTGGCCACGACTTCAAGTGCCAAGATTGATGGCAGTCTGAGGCGGCACGATCGAACAACAAAGAGTAAGAAAATAATAACAAGAAGAAGAAGAAGGTAGCAGGTAGCGGGCGCGTTCGCCGCTGCGAAGGTGTTTCATCGGCTTTGTAAGTTTGTGGTATAGGGTCAGTGACTCTCGAGAGCCTGGCCGTGCGACAGTTCCACAAGAGTTCGAGCATTATGCGCTTGATGTTCGGCGAATGCAGGTGTGCAGGGTAGCGTCCAGTTCAGCGACAAGAAGAATCCAGATCAGCAACAAGAGTAGCCAACAAAAGGAAACATACAACAGAATCTGGAGGGTTTCTGCAAACCAACAACACCATCATCGCCAGCATCGTCAACATCATCATCAACATCATCATGGTCAACATCCTCATCATCAACAACACCATGATCACTCTCATCGTCATGATCATCATCACAGTCATGATAGCACGCTTATCAGAGTCGCGAGCAGAGTCATCCCCAGCATCTTAATTTCGTCGTCATCATCGGCACAGGAGCAGACAGCAAAAAACAACAGATGCCGCTGCCGCAAGAAGGCTCTAAATCTTAGCGATTGTGAAGACTGTCCGTGCGTCCATCACGCCGCAGGAGGAATGGACGTCATCACCATAACATTCCGTGTGCAATAAGGCAGAAAGAAAAATATGACAACAATACGCATTGCCATGGATCAGTAGCAGCAGCGGTGGCAGGAGCAGCAGATGCAGTACCATAGCAGCCGTAATGACTACGCCGTAGTACCTCAGAAAATCAGGTCTCTGCAGCTGACCGGCGTGGAGCAATCCAGGCTAGGGCACATGTCTGATCATAAGTCTTGAATGATCAATGATGACAACAAAGCAGTACCAAGAGTCAGAATACAAATTACAGAAATGCAAGAGTCGTCATAGCAGCACTTGGACGGAGGGTCAACTTAGTGCCACGGCTTCCTCTGATCGCCCCAGAGCTTATCGAACCACCCGACGCAATCCTCGCTCACCGAGATCGGCTGGGTGCTAAGCGGGCTCACGGGTTGAAGTCTAGAGTTTAGTGCGATTGGAGCGACTGTCGTCCGACATCCACTCTACTTGCAGCATTCTGGTTCCAAGGCCATGGCCCTACCGCTGGGCCCTTGGGCAGTGTGTCAAATCGCAATCATCATCATCACCACCACGACCATGAACATTGCCGTCTCCAACAAATCATTCCTGTCCCGAAGCCATCTGCATCGCCACAAAGAACAACGGTCTATGTGACGGCTGCTGCTCGCTTCGCAGCTGCTGACCGTATACGACTAGGACTAGGACTAGGGCTGCTGCTACTGCCACTGCGACTGCTGATTACTGCTACTGCTACTACTGCAACTACTGCGACTGCTGCAACTGCTACTGCCACTGCGACTGCTATTGCTACTTCTGCTATGCTAATCCTAGTGCTAGTGCTAATGCTACTGCTGGTGCTTACGCTTCCTGCTACTGCCACTGCTCCTGCTTCGGCTGCTGCTCCTGCTACTGATACTTCTAGTACGACGACGGCCGCGACTGCGACTGCGGCTGACAATGCGAATGCGACGCAACGACGACTACCACGGCCACACAATTACTGCTGCTCCAGCTCCTGCTCCTGTTGCTGCTACCGCTGTTGCTGCTGCTCCTGCTCCCCCTGCTGCCCCCTTGACCCTGCTGCTGCTATTGCTACTACTGCCACTTCTCTTTCTCATCACTCCTTCTCTTATCCACTGCCACTGCTGACTGCTGCTTCTAGACCGAGGATGGCCCACACGCAGCCTCGCCCTCGCGCGCACGGGTGCTACTGTATTGCCCGGTCCGAGGGGTTGCTCGGCCCCGTGGCTGTGCAGCTGCTCGCATCGGTGCCCTGTTTGGGAGGAAACCTGGCTGCTTGGGTTTAGGCTTTCACGATTTACAGTGCAACCTTGGGGAGAAGAAGCAGGGTCAGAAATACGATGCGCAAATCAGCGGCATGTGGTTCCCTTGTGCAGGTCCGAACTTCGGAAAGCAACTAAAGTTATCTGGTCCATCCACCCGTCAACTCGGCTCCGCAAAAAAGAAGTCAGGACTGCTGGCAGTCGAAGACAAACCCTGAAAGTCCAGGCCGGGCGCGCCTACCCTTCTCGCAGTATTGGAATTTGTCCGAGTTCCCCCTGTTGGCACAAAGGTTGTGGTCGGGATTGTCCTCAGACGCCAACACACGCGCTTGCGCCAGCAAGACCCACTGCTAAACCATAATGCAACTAATAGTCATTCTGACATTCTTATTCTTTTTGTCACAGTGCTCCCGTCCGAGGTCTTGGCCGCCGGGTTCTGCGTGTCGAGGACATTCGTGTCCAAGAACCAGATGTCCGCGTCGAACCTCAGCAGTACTGTACGTTTAGGCTGGGAAGTACGTGGTAGCTTGTGGGTGATAGCTGTGCATGTTGTCGGATGCAACGAATAGTAATATCAGGCTATGAGTTCCTACCAGGGAGACGGCAACACGAAACATTGATTGATTGCCCACATGCAGTAGTCATGATCAACTGCGGACAGGACACGCTGGAGATGGCGCAGGTACGCGGGAACTTACTTCTGGCACACCAAGTCTGTCTGAGTGCCTGCGATTTTTCCTGTCGTTCTTGGTCAGTATGTCACACAGACTAGTGACTAGACTAGACGGATGTGAACAGGCGAAGCAGTCGTTGCTGGCTTGACCTGAGCCAGCCACGTTCAAGCCTCTCAACTCTCACAGCACAGTTGAACACTTCTATTCGCATGTGCCCCCAGGCCAGTACCCTTTCCTTTTCGCAAGTGGGTAACGCAACTGGTGCATAACTGGCGCAGCTAGCGCAACGAACGTTAGTGGTTCTCGGGAGCACGGACATTGGTAGCAGCGGCAGCACCTGCCCTGACTAGCATCTCTGACTTGCAACACTCTTGAGGTGGCAGCTGGCTACCAGCTAGCAATGAGTGATATTGCGAAGATGCCAGCAGAACAAAGGAGGCTCATCTGGGAAGAAAACCCCGCTCGAATTCTTCAGCGCGGCCACAGAGCTCTTAGCCCTCGGCGTCTTGAACTGCACACGTCTGTGCCAATACTGAGCTGGCATGATCCAGCGTCCACCATCCTCCGTGCGTTTGACGGTTTGACGTTGGTAACTACCATTGCTACGAGAACTATGCCACTGCTGCTGCTACTAGAACCACCCTTAGCACCACCAGTCGGACTCCTCCACATTAAGCGCTTTGCTACACCAATCAATTATGCGTAGCACTATGATCGTTTATATTCTGCTGTCGTCTTGGGGAGTGTTGCGGACTGGCTGCTGGCCTCATGGTCTTTGATCATAGCTACTTCGACTTGTTGGAGAACGTTGGCTCGTTATTGGCCAGTCACTGAAACCCAAAAGCCTGAGCCCAAAAGCCAATACCCTGAAAGCCCTTGAACCCCAAATGGGGAGTTGGTTCAGAGCATCTGCCTCGCGAGTGCTTCCTTGCAGATATAACCGGACTCAGAGATCCAATGCACAGCTACAGTTCTGATGTGACATCGATGATTTGCGTGTTTCCGGCGTAATTTAAACGTGAGGGGTTTGCGCTGTGTGGATTTAGAATGTATGGTCACCTTTTTCGAGGTTCCTCTTTACAGAATGGATCCATGGATGCAGCAACACCGGCTGGGCTGCTTTATGGGGGTAAGCTTGAGTTTGTGCCTTCATCTGAAACATCATGGCCTCGAGAGCTGTGGACTGCCCCGAACCTTACCCCTGCGTCCTTGAAGGTGTAGAAGATCTGCTGGTCCCAGCCCTGCATCGCTAAAGGGCTCTAGCATGCCAAGGTCGCTGAATTTGACACATTCGGCTTTAGGCCGATGCGTTTAAGGTTATGACTATGAACGGCTCGGGCACATGATTCTGACGATGTTTGCGGAAATCAGAATCGCTATAGGCTCTAGGGGTGTATAGGGCACAGGGCCGGCGGGCCGGCCCAGGGCAAACGCTTCGGAGTTTGGCAGCCTTGATGTAGCAGACACCACCATAGTCGTGGTTGCCGAGGACCTAGGCCAACCCCACCGCACAGCAGCGAAGTTTCCGATCTGCGAAGTTTCAGAGGCTCTTGCGCTCCACCATTCCATGTTGCCCAGGTCCTTCCGGGACAGCACGACCGCTGGAACCCAGCAAGAGCAAGAGCCCTGATTCCGACAGCACAGAACCCTTCTACCAGAAAAGCTCTCGAATGCCGTGCGGGCTTCCCAAGCATCCGAACTTCCAGATGATGCTCAACTGCAAGCAAGATTGCAGATCCAATCCTAAAACCTTGGTGCTGTCATCCATGAGACGGCCTGCACGGGGTACATCTCCTCGAAGACCTTCTTGAACCTAAGCCGCAGGAGCTTGTAGGTGCGCCCCGGGTTTCTTCGGCCTAAAAAAAGGAACGCGATGTGAAGGTCAGGGACAGGGTCCTGCACGATGCTTCTTTGGAGTTTATGGAGAGCCCTGACCCCTGGACCCCAATTCCCGACCAGACGCGCATGCACCGGGGACACAGAACGCAGCAGAGCAAGGCAGAGGGGCGGAGGGACGACAGGGTTTAGGGTTTAGGGTAATAGTTTCACCTGCCTGACACGGCGGTTGGGGGGGATTGATTAGCAATTGACCCTTCCAGCAGACGTCCGATGACTGGTTGCCCTCTGGCTTGTTGCAGTTTGACTTGCCACTACAGCAAGAGCGCTGAAGTCTTGAAGCTTTTGCTGCAACTGCAAGCTGAGCTTGCTGCTGAAAGGCCAAAAAGGAATCCTCTGGGGTGTTTACGCTGTCGCAGTGCCTCGGCTCTCACTAAGTGCAACTTCTACATTTCTGGGTTTCAGATCCTGGTTTCAGGTTTGGGGCTGAGGATTCAGGCAAAACCTCACACACCTTTGAGACGCGTGCCTGAGCGTTGTTCGACCGTTCCAGGGGCTTTTTCTCAACCACAGGTCCTATAATTATTTTGAATGAAGCCAACCTGAACTGTGGCGTACTATGGGCCGCCGAACTGTGTACAAATACTGGCAGCTCCCTCAAACAAGGAAAGGCTCATGCGATAGTGGCAGCGTCCGAGCCACTTGCCTACGGCCTAGGGGACACCGCGAGAGCTCCCAGCGCTTATGACAAGACTGACGAGAAACAAGACAGTCCGCAGCTTGAGGGCTTGCCTGCTTACACCCCGGCTGCAGATGGTAAAATCCTCCAGACCCGACATACTCAGAAACTTCATCGTTCATGCCGGTACTATCAAGCTTGCGTGCCGTCTCTCACTGTGACCTACTCTGTGAAAACCGCGGCCTCTCCAGCTTCTGCAAGCATGGAAAAGCCCACGAGGCGCCCGAGGATTTGTACGTAGCTCTGTTAAAGTCCGAGTCATCGTATCAAGCGCTCTCACTACCTCTTCTTGAGCCTGAGCTCTGATCTCGACTGCACATAGCTACCACTTTCAGGGTTCAGGCTCCAGCGGTTTGAGGGTTTGGGGTCATCTTCGTTTATCAGATGGCCAGCTCCTCGAGACACAGGGTCTCAACAATCTGCAGCCGGCCTGGCCTTTCGGGAGGTCTGGCAAAAGGTGGCTTCTGGCAGTTCTCAGTCACGCACGCATTGATGCCACCAGGATAGAAGTTGTCACCTGCGGAGACATCAAGGTCTAAGGTTCCATTCCCCGGCGTCAGCTGGTTTTGTGTCACGTCCAAAAGAGAACACCTGAAGCATTGATTGTTGGTCACATCAGAGCCTGAGTTGCGGGTTTGCAACTCGAGGACTGCAACTGCCCGGGCTACATCACTAGCATGGGCTAGGGCGTAACATGGTCGGCTGCCGCCGCCTGACCCTAAAGCCCTTTGCAGTATTACTGTACGAGCTCACATCCGGCATTTATTTGTGTAATCAACGCATACATACTCGTACTGGCAGACATGACACCAGCCGCTCACATCTACATCGCATGCACCAGGCCAGATGTTGGCCCCTTTCAATAGGATCCACTAGTGATCTAGAATGTCCATGATCTAACCTAGGCGGTTCGTAGGATCTTGAAACACCCACAAGAGCCCCACACCCATCTTGCCTACGTTGAGCACGAACCTGGGCGGCGTGCCTTGGAGCTAAACAACAGTCCAGGAGTACCAGCTTCGCAAGACATCAGCAGTGAATGCTCCTCAAGACCCGTTTAGACCCACCAGCTCCTGATAGGCAGCCACCAGCCGAAGCATGGGTTCACCATACTCACAACCACTTCCTCTTAGGGTCTAGGGCTCAGCGGTGATCAGCACTGGCACCACCTCCATCAGCTGACCAAGATCATCGTAGTGTTTATCTTCATCGAAACCTGATTCCGTTCCTTCTTCATCTGCTTCATCGTAGTGTGTACTGGCGGGACACCCACGGGCAGTCATAACGCTTGCATTTTGGCAGGACCAAGTGAGGATTTCAAAAATGAGCGTTGACAGGGGTATACAGGGTCTCATGTTTGGCAAAGACTTGTGTGAAGGAAAGACTGTCCGGCGCGTCCTGTCTGCACGGGCTTGGTCTCGAACAGGTTATACCGGCACGGCCAACTAGAAAAGTTATTGGTCGAAGCTGGCATCTTTCTTCAGATGTGGCGAAAGTGGGGAAGGTCAACGAGAGGGGTCATGGCGACGACGATGGTGGTGGCAGTGGTCACTGGTGGTGATGATGATCACCATCACCTATTTCATGACAACGCAGCACGTCACAGCCAGTCGTGTGCTTGCGCAGACCACAGGAAGCAACAAGCATCTCGCCACAATCAGAATGTTGAAACTGTCGCAAAGCATCATCATAGCAGTACCAGTGTCACTGCAGTAACCAATGGCACTTTGCCACTTTGCGTCCACTGCTCTCCAAGGCCTTGGGTCGTGGCCCTTCTGCTGCAGCTCCTGGGCCTGCGTTCCCACGGAGGTGGCGGCATGAGATCATGCTTCTTCTTCCGTTGCATAGTAATGATAGTAATGATAGCCATAGCACAATGAAGCCCAGCAATCATGGTGCATATCTGCGAGTGCTTCCGGAATTGCTGCATTCCCCCGGGCGGGCGTAGCGGCAAGACTTGTCGCCCTGAATCATCATCATCAACATCATCAGCAACAACATCCTCAACATCATCGTCATCAATGCCATTACTGCCATCACCAGTCTATCACCTTCACCATCGCCATCAGCATCTTCACTGCCATCATTGGCATCGTGGTCGTCATCATCGTTTTCCTGAGGCTCATCACTAACTTTATCTTCACCGCCTGCTGCACATCAGACCGAGTCAGCATCAGCCTTTGCCCTCAGCTGCATTAATCTGCACGGGCTCGAAACGAAACCATCAGAACAAGAGTTCCCATACGTTGGCTTAGCAGTGCGGAATACTACGTCACTACGAGATTTAAAACCATGCATACAGGGCGACAAGCGCACAGGATGATCCACAGTGTCGGTTCTGGCGACATCACTAGCGATTTGAGGGTGTGGTGGTTGTTAGGCGAAGAGAAACTCTGTGGACTCATGGTCTCTTAGCCCAAACTGAGGCCAAACACCTTGCCTCTGCGCTGTCCTGTCTCCTACTTTCCCCACTCTCACACCCAAAGCCAATCTGATGATCAGCCTTCACCTTCATTTGGCTCGCGACGCGGTTCTGCGCACTGTAATCCTTGGAGTCAGAGGCAGGGCTTGCGGTGGGAACATGCTCAGCTGTGACAGCGTCGACAGGATTGGCAAAAGGCTCTGAACGGTCCCGGTACCACTCACTTCACCCCAGGAGTGATTCGTGAGGCTTACAGAAACGATTAAGGCTTAAGGGCGGGTGCGGCATGAATGCTTCGTCACGCTCGCTACATTGCTACATATTCGGAGGGCCTTGTTTTCATGAGATACTCTCTCCTGTCTACATTCCTGAACCCTGCAGGGCTGAGTGCTTTCGGAGAACGCCATCGAACGGCGGCTTCACACTTCTGAATCTCAATCGCTGACGAAGGGAGGCACTCCTTGTCTAAAAACAGGAGATGAGAACGGCAGCAAATGCCGTTAAACTGTAGCAGACCGGATACCTATCTGGTAGTGCACTGTCCCTTTTGCAAGCATAGCAGCTATAGCAAAGCAGTCCACTGGACAGCCAACTGCACTTCCAAGAGAACATGCAAGGAAGACTCAACTTCTGATCTACAGTACTCTGCCTGCTCTTAGGGAGGTGCTACATAAGAAGTCTTGAGGATTCAGGAGGTAAGGGCCGCGCGACTGGGTCCTGGAGCGGCGCACCGTGGCGGTTGGGCATAGGAACCACCCTTCCAAAACTGAGGCGTTAGAGGGCCGAGGATGCGCACTCCAGTCCTGATGTGATTGCGAGTATTCCGGTTACCACCATTGCAACGTTCTTTTCTGGTCTTGCTGCTTGACCTCTGATGGCCATGACACGTTGGAGTTGCAGCTAGACGACGACAACCACAACACCACACACTACAATGACGGCTGCTATGTTGAAACTGGCATTGATGCTGATGCTGATGCTGATGATGCTGCTGATGATCATGATGATGGGGAGGAGGAGGAGTAGATGGAGGAGGATGCTGATGATAATGCCGACAATGATGCTGATGACGACGATGATGATGACGACCATGATGACGACGACGATGACGATGGTCATGGGGAAGTAAGGATGAGGACTCGTGATAGTGTCGATTGTAATATGGTGGTGCGCACATGGCTGTCGCTGCTATTGCTGGCAATGCAATTGCTCCACTGGATTTCCGATGCTAGCAGCATTGCTGAAGATTAGCTATCATATCGAACGACAGCCAGTACCCAGACCCCTGTCAGGATATAACAGTGGATCCCTTGAAGGTTTTCCTACAGAACGCTCATTTGTAGTACAGGGTACTTGCTAGTTGTTATGCCATGACTGTGTCTGGGCCCACGACGCTCCACAATGCCCCTCGCACATGCCTGTGACAAGGCTGGGAGCCGTAGCCCAAAGGGTCACCAGCAACCCAGCCCAAGCTTCCACTTCAATCACCTGTTGATATTCAGTGCTTCGCGCAATGTAGAGAGGGGGTGAAGCGTGCAAACGAAATCCTACCAGTACCAATACTCACAATGCAGTTCTACAAAGAGCAACTGCCTGGACCCTTTCCACGTCAGATCTTGTCGTATGGCTCAGTAAACATCAGCGCAAGGGTGTAAATCTGAAGCTCCCGGAGCTGCCGGATACTATCTGCCAAGCTCGGTTTGAGAGTTGGAGGTCACGACACCTATGTCTCCATGCGAAGGTCGTGAAACAACCGAACATCTTTGCGGGACTGGAGATCTTGGCTGCCGGAGTTGCCAAACCCTTGTCGGCCTTTCGCCCTTGGGGCTTGTGTCTACATCTGCCATCGGTGCCACAAGCTGGCCATGTAGTCGCGGGTACAAATCGCAAAGCTCATGAGCAGTTGGTCTGCACTTTGCAAGTACGTACGAATCAGTCAGAAATAGTGTATGAAATCAATAATGACAAGGGCCATGAAAACCGATTCCCGAAGCACTAAATCCTTGGCCACACACTTTGGGGTCAAAGCCAAAAAAGCCTTTCGCGACCGAACTAAAACCTCCCAACATCAACAAAACGGACTTTGGGGTTCCGGACTTTACGGGTTTAGAATTTGGGGTTATGGAATTTGGGGTTTGGAGACTCGAGGTAAAAGACTGCCAAGAAAGAAAAGGCAGGCGCCATGGTCCCGTCCAGCCTCCCCAGTCCTGGGCCAGACCAGACTTTGGAGCTTGGTCGAGGGAAGGGTTTAGTCTTTAGGGTTTGTGGGTCAGGCTTTTTTTTTTTGAACGCCTTTTTCCTCCCGCCCGTTCGGTTGATTGGAATCCACATTGTGGAAGGCTATGACCACTCAGTTAGCAGCCACCGTCTTCGTTCTTTGTGCTCAAACCCCCTGTGCGCTCTTCGGACACCACACTCTCCTGACCTTTCCGTTCATGGCATCACCAGTCCAGTCCACCAGACCAACAAAGGGAACCCTGCAAGCTTCCTCCCCGTAGCCGAAACATCCGCAACCACTGCTCCCCATAGATCTCCACAATGGTCCCATCCGCAATTGCCCCTGCAGACCACCGCTGGAACACCGCACGTACCACTTGGATCGGCACTCGTAGTCCCATAGGCCCAACATTGTGCGGCACATTCACAGCAGGTACATCCGAGGCCCGCTCCCGGTCCATGTCAAAAAGATGACCGAGTTTGCTGTGTATAGCCTCCACACGCCATTGGCGAAATAACGTGAGCCAGCGAGCCCCGAAGGATCGGATCACATCCTCGTCACTGTGTTCATGGCTTTTCTGCCCGTATACAGATTCAATCATGCCGAACCCCGGCTTAGGTTGGCCAGGCTCCACCAGCTGTGAAGTGGGCACCGCGGTTATCAGCACATCGCTGGTCTGGGGTTCATTCTGCGGCGTGCCTGGCACTGTCGAAGGGGAGCCTTGGTCCATATAGCCGTCGCCTCCACCCCTTTCGCTTTGACCCCCACCAGCCCTGCACTGGGCCCGCACCGCCTCGATTGTGAGAGGACCACTTCTCCACTGATTTTACACTGCTTCATAGTCGGAGAAATCCATGAGCGCGAAAATCGTAGGAGGAGACGTGGCTTCCACCAACATGCTGCAAACGTCCCCCTGAGGTGCTCCTGCCGTGTTGGTAGCGCTCGCGGTCGTTCCACCATCCGCATCAATGATTGGACTTGCCACTGCCACGGTTGGCACTTCCTCCGGCTCGGGTTCCATCCTAGCTCGGATGATCAAGGTCAGCTCTCCATCCAGAGCTACGTTTAGCGCCAGGGTGTGCACAACACGAGGTCTGTCAGTGGAGCTTGAGGCCGCTTCCACGGTGAGAATGCACCGGCGTTTGGGAGGGTCCCCTGATGCCGAACCAGCCATCGCCCTCTTCATCTGGTCTCCTTCCCACTGTCGATAGCGTTCAGCTTCCTCCCGTAGAAGCTGCTGCTCCCGCTCACATAGCTCAGCATGTTCTCGTAGTCTTCTTGTTCACCCTGTTCCCTGTCCCTCGCATCCCTCCAGTCCATTTCACTCCGTTCATCCTGAAGCAACTGTTCCAGCTCACCGGCAAGAATCCCTGACCCTGTGGTCGATTGCGTGTCGATGGTGATGGGCGTGGGTGGCAAGCTAAACCCTGTAATGAAGGCCGAGAGCTCGTTCTGCCATTGCAGCAGCCATTCCCGGTCCGCCATGCCCACAAGCTCACCACTGGTCTCCCCTGCCCGGAGTGACACGAGCAGGGCCTCGAGCTGTTCTCCAGATGTTGCACCCGGCGCTCCTGGAGGAAGTCCGGGTTGGAGAAGCTGCAGGTTCGCCCACCGCACCTGCCGCGGCTGAGCCAGCAATTCTTTCTGCAATCTGGACACTGCTCGGGCCCAGCGGCTTTCCCATGTGTCTTGCCGTCTGTAAGGAGGAACGTCTGCATGAGAATCTCTTAACACCCTGAGTCGTACGAGCTATAGCATCGGCCGTGCCCAAAGTTTGACTGAGCTCTTACTAAGGCACAGGTACTCACCGGGCGGTTTTGTTGGCTCATCATCTCAGGGTGAGCACTGGCATTCTGCAGCATCCTCCGGGGCAGAAAGTTCGTGGGGATGCGGCCGTTGCCGATGAGCTCCGGTCCGAAGTTTTCCCTGTCATACAGGAGGTGTCTCCACAGGTTGATAGCTGTGTCCGTCGACATCGGTTGCGAAAGGTTGGGCACAGCCATCGTGTTCCCAATCGTGGGCGCTGGGTCCCGTGACCCAGAAGCCGGTTCAGGCCTTCGCGAAGGTGTGCTCCGTTCCCACCGGCCCGTACTGCTAGGTCCCCTGCCTTCTTCTCGGTGTCCTGTTTGCAGGTCCGCATCAATCCTTCCCTGACCACCACTTCCTTGCGACCCTGACCCTGTGGAAGCCGTCCTGTGCTCTGGAGTCCCTAATCCTTCGCCTCCCATACCGGTATCTTTCCCTGAGGTCGCGTTGATAACAGGGGTAGAGGATGGACTCGATCTCTTCTGCCCATGCCCGAAAGTCAGGAGGAGTCCTCCCGGCTTCTTCTCCTGAGCTGTTCAGAATCCAGTCCCCAGCGATCGGATCGGGGCAATCGCCCAATTGCTATAACCCTGTTCCCCTCTTCGACGTGCAAGGTGACGTAGCATTTGAATCGCCATTCCTACGGCCCGGCCTTGATCGAACCAACGGCCGAAGAGCTCTTGGAGTTCCTCCCAGCGGCGCACATAGTTTTGTCGGCAGTTGGAACATAACCGAGGCATCACCTTCTTGGTCCAGGGGAGTCGATCCCATTGTGTCCTGCATCGCCCTTTGCCGGACTCGTCGCTGTGGTGTTCTGGACCGAGAGAGCTGTCGCTGTTCTCGAAGCTCCTGGGCATATAAAGACGGTGGCATCCTCATACTTTCGAGCGGAAAACCCATTTCAACCAGCTGTTGTTCGTATTCCATGTGGCACAGGGCAATCGGGCAAATGTGCATGCGCCACCGATATTTCAGCTGTTCCAACAACTCCCACGTGACCCTTGCCTCTATCTCTGCCTCAGAAGGGGTGCCCATGCGCGTGATGATCGGGTCATTTCTGACCGGCTCATAGTAGTGTGCACGCCGGCAGATCTCATTCACCACCGGCATGTTCTCTTCCACGTACCTCTCATCCCGACTTGCTCGAAGCCCGACCTCAATTTGCTCACAGATCTCATGAGGGTCAGCTTCTCGGTCAATGTCGACTCTCTCAATGAGGTCCAAGAACCAGTTGGACGTGGCGTGTTCCTCCCATAGCTCATCAAACTCTGCAGTGAGTCGATCGAGCAGCCAACAGTGTAGTCCAGGCGGTATACAGCATAGAGGCGGTGTCGCCCTCCATTTCACCCGAAGCGGAATCTTCCCCAGGCTCGTCTGGTCTCTCGGCATCCTGCCTTGGGTTAGTCGCTCCGGCCGGACCCCATGTACCTGTTGTTGAGTTCACCCAAACAGCATGAAATATGCCCAGGGGGAGAACAGGGTCCGAGCGGGCCGGCCGCGATGCGGCTATAGCGAAGTCGGCAAGCACCTGAGTGTCTTGTGGGTGGGTTGCAATCGGAGCCCTACTGGATTGGCCCCAGCTGCCACCAGCGCCCAAGTAGTCCTGGATGCAGGCGTGCTCGACCCTCGCCGCCCATTGAACTTCCTCCGGTTCCAGAGTACTCACATATAGGTGATAGTGAAGTCGCCCACAGAATTCACCCCGTAGTCCACGAAGAAGAGGCTTGCAGCGTCTTGGCTTGGAGATTAATGTTGGCAAGTCGGGGATGTAGTAGTGGTGCTTTGAAGCGGGCTCTACGGAGTTTGCACTCTCGGATTGGCGCTCGGCTACAACGGCCTGGCGATGTCCTGCGTGATCTTGGAGTTGATAACACTGCTGGTCGCTTGCGTCGACTTGGTACGTTCAAGAAGCGGATGGCCAAAGCTTTGAAACGGGCCGGCAAGTTACGTCAACTCACCAGAGGAGTGAGAACTACCCTGGTCCAGACCAACGTCTTGGCTTCTGGTCTGCGGGGTGTTCAAGGCAATGGGATAGCTCCCTGTGTTGAAGAATTTCCGAAGCCAGGTGGGGTCCAAGGCTGCCCTCCGACACTGGCTTGGCTGTGGGCTTATGGCGTGGCGACTTGCGGCTGAGTCGGAGCGGGATCCTGCACATCGGGTTCTGGCGCAGTTGCTTTCTGGTTTCTTTGAAATGCTGCAGCGACTGTCTCCCTCCATGTTGGGGTTGGCGGCTCAAAGCTGGCGCGTTGCTAGAGATAAGATTTGGTCCAAACATCGCCATTGGCACTATGCTCGAGGGCCCCTTACTAGCGTGTTGTGCGTGTTGAAAGACTTGCGATGGCAGGCTCCAGAAATTGATGACTGGAGAACGGCCACTGGTGATCATGTGCGGATTGAGTTTGTCTCCCCGGTCAGTGTTTTTAGGGTGACGGCGCTTTTGCAGGAGGCGCAAGAAGCTGTTTTCTGGCAGTCTGCCTCGCGACACCAAGGTGGCAGAGGCCTCGAAAATGGGGCGGACCCCTCTGCGTGACCGGCGTGAAGAGTATTGTGCTGCTGTTGCTGTTGTGCAAGGTTCACTCCCTACCCAGCAAAAGGCTGCCGTGACACTTGTCCCTTCTGTGGTTCCCTGACCCCTTCTTTGAAACACATGCTGTATGAGTGTGACCAGCTGGAGCCATCCGCCGGCAGGATGGCTCAGTCACTTGGATGATTACACACAACAAGCATATTGGATGCGGGGTGTGATTCCCGCTGCATGGACTGGTATTCGCACGTAGAAGCTGGTGGCCTGTGGGCTGATACAGAAAAGGTGGATGGCGCCCAGTTTTTCTTTGGTGTGGATGCCAGCGGAGGTTCCCGTAGCAAAGACCCTCGTACTCGCCTTTGTAGTTGGGGCATTTCGGCCGTGGCATTGAACGCCACCGGCGAATGGTGCTCCCAGGGCAGAAGCAAACGGTTGCCAGAGCTGAGTTGTATGCACTCGTGCAGCTGTTACGGCACACATCCGGCCCCATCTCTTTCTCTAGCGACTCTCAGTTGAACATGAAATTGTTTAAGCGTTTGGTGTCCACTCGTCGCCTGCGACCCTCATGGTCGAATCCTGATCTATGGCATAAAGTGCGTGAAAAGCTTTGCTGCAGCGGTGGCTTCAAGGCACTTGGGTGAGGTCACACCTCACCTTGCCTTTGTTTGAAGCTGAGTTTGGGCCAGATCTTGGCTGGGCCTATTTCAGTAACGCTTACGCCGATGAAGCCGCGGTGGTTTTTAGTCGTTGGTCGGATCGGCAGCCTTTGTTGTCCACGTGGGTCGATATCCCGCAAATGGTCTGACACCAGGAGCTGGAAAATCCTTGAGTACTTAACGTCTAGAGCGGTGCACATCCTTCGAGCCCCGCGGGAGGCCCGCAAGCAGGGCCCCAAGCCTGCCACCCGTAGAGATTTTCTTGTGAATCTGCCAATCCTTTACCCGCATCATTCTTTGGAAAATAGGTAATGCTTCATCCTTCTCTGGCTGTCGTACTTGTGGGCTTCGTGTTAAACACCAGCGAGGGGGTGAAGAACTGGCTGCAGGCCCGGGCTACCGAACCACTCTTGACTGGGTTGGTCGTGGAGTCCACCCTGGCCATGAGTTGGATTTTATAGACCAGCGGCACGGCTGGCGGTGTCGGTTTTGCCGGCGGTGTTTGAAGCCGCATAGTCGTGAGGCTGCTTGGTTTCGGTTGTCGCGGGTTTGTCGTAGGGCCTAGGTCTTCGGTGTTGTACGGCTTTGCTGAGTTTCCAGTCAAAAAAGTCCACGAAGATATCGTCTTGTCCAGGCCTCATACCTGGGTTCCCCTCGACTCGCTATTGGCTCCCATCCCAAGTTTCGTTCCCGAAGCCGCTGGAGCTGAGAAGTCACAGACACCGTCCAGCGTGCAGTCAGGTGTGTTGCATTGGTCGGCATCTGTTGACGAGCTCGACATACTGCCTCCCTGCCGGTGTATAGGATGTACTCGAGTTGAAGCAAGTCCTTGCGACGTAGTCGCCGTCTTCCCGCGGCCCGTGAGATTGCCTCGATGTTGGGCAGGTTTGTGCCGTCGGTGTTCTCCAGGGGGTCGGTTGCCGATCGCGCGCATCGTCGGCAGAATCAGGTCCCGGCGGTCGAGGCAGGGTTTAGGGTAAAAGTTTAGGATTTCCTTCTTGAAGGCATTGGGCTTCGGGGGTGTAGGATTTGGGGCTTAAGATGGTTTGTCTTGCAGCTCCTGTAGCAGGTGCAGTGGGCACAGCTATCTATCAACATCGGTCAGACCTGATTGGATGGTCAGAAGCTCCCTTCTGCCGGAACACCACAGAGTCTACTCTGCGCCCTTAACCACCCACCCTGCTAAACTTCAGCAGAGCATCACCAATGGTGAAGAAGTGGGCCTGGCGTTTCAGGCGACACGGGAGAGGCCTGCTGCCCGGACGAAACTAAAAGTCGGTCGCGCAGTCACGTTAAGCCCGCAAATACATACGAATCCAAACTAGAACTAGAACAAGGTCCGAAGCCGTCCTCGCCCCGATCCCCCTTGAAGCCCAAGCAAACCCCAAAGGTCTTAGCTCAAAGATTTTCAGACGGCCTCCGAGTCGTCGAAGCAAACCGTCGGCCAGCTGATGCCGTTGTATTTCATGGCGTTGTCGGGCCTGGCTCCCAAGGATTCGAGCTCTCTTCCCGTTGCAATGTACTTGTTTTAGTGACTAGTGACATTCAAAAGGCTGCTGTGGTTGAGGGTTCAGGACTGGTGTAAGAAGGTACTACTGAAAGCCTACCGCTGCGGGGATCTGACTCCTCCCACGGCCGCTGCGACCGTCGAACCCAAAGACACCAGTCACTGGTCATCGTCAGATCCTTTTGGTTCCATACAAATCCATGCTAATTTCCATGAAGCCCAGACTGTGCCCGAACCCAAGCCCCCGAGTTCCCATCATTCCCAGGGCTACCAGACAGAAGTCAGGGCGGCACATGCCCGGTTTTGGATCCGGTGCAGGCAGGGAGGAGCAGCTGAGCTGGCAGGCCTTCGCGCTTGGACAAATTTTTGACTGTCCTGTATCAATACGTGGAAAACTTCGTCTCTTCGTCTTGAGGTACAAGTATCACGGTGATGGTGATGATGAAGGTGATGGTGCTGTTGTTGATGATGATACTAGTGATTATGATGGTGTTGATAATGATGAGGACGACGATGGCCATGACGATAATCATGATGATGCTGAACATCATGACCGAAGTCGAAGAAGATAATGATCAAGCATTGGCAGTAGTTGTCGTCCTGGCGGTGGTCGTGGAACTCGTGCTGCCAGTGGTGGTTGTGGTCGTCTTGGTGGTAGCAGTCGTCGACGTCTTCTAGCAGTGGTCGTAGTAGTAGTAGTAGTAGCAGTAGTAGTGGTAGTAGTAGCAGTAGCAGTAGTAGTAGTAGTAGTAGTAGTAGTAGTAGTAGTTCTTAGTACTTCGTAGTAGTAGTAGTAGTAGTAGTAGTAGTGGTAGTGGTAGTAGTGGTAGTAGTAGTAGTAGTAGTAGTAGTAGTAGTAGTGGTAGTAGTGGTAGTGGTAGTAGTAGTGGTGGTGCAGTAGTAGTAGGAGCAGTAGGAGTAGGAGCAGGAGTAGGAGTAGCCTCTAGCAGTGGCAGTGACGGTAGCAGTAGAAGTAGTGGCAGTAGCAACGATTAGAGTTACTGATACTGCTGCTGCGATTGCGACAGCTACTACTACTACTACTAGTACTACTACTACTACTAAGACTACGACTACGACTGCGACTGCGATTGCGACTGCGACTGCGACTACGACTGCGACTGCGACTGCGACTGCGACTACGGCTACGACTACGACTACGACTACTACCACTACTACTACTACTGCTGCTACTACTACTACTACTGCTACTGCTACTGCTACTGCTACTACTACTACTACTCCTGCTGCTGCTACTACTACTACTACTACTACTACTACTGACTACTACTACTACTACTACTACTACTATTACTACTACTACTACTACTCTACTAACTACTTCCACCACCAGCGCTGAGACGACGACGACGACTACTACTACTACTGCTCTTGCTGCTGGTATGAAGACTGCTGCTGTTGCTTTGGAGCTTGTGCGCATCGAAGTGCTGGCCTTGTCCTCCAAAGTGTACGGGGACGAGCAGTCCTGGCCTGGGTCAGCGCAATGCAGTCGGCTGATTGATGCCCAGCGCTTTTGAGTTGACGGGTTGAGGCGCGGCTCAGGCCACAAGTTTCGCAAACTTTGCGAGTGCAGGAGTGGGCTCAGTGCTGAGCTGTTCAACGACTTTAAAGTGCAATCTTGGCAAGCCGCAAGCCACCACATCCGAGGCTGAGACGATCGCGTGAGTTTGATTGGGCGAAAGGCTTACTTGCCCGTGAACGACCTGCTGCGCCTTCACTGGGTTCCCAGGCATTCTGTCTCGCCATCCGGGCCACCGGTCCAGTAGCACCTCGGCCAGATGCCCAAAGGCAGCCCTCGGGCTCTTGCCGGTTGATTCGTTTGGTTCGGTCGGCAGGAGACAGGTGATGCAGGTCATGATCAAAAACAAAGGTGCCTAATAGTCTCATGTGAACTCGCCGCACACCGGAAACCTCAACAGCTGATATCCAAGATGTGGCTTAGTCTGTTGCTTTACAATGATAATCAATGACGACAGTAAAGCTAATGCATCGCACCCTCATCCTCAGAATCGTCATATTCGTCCTCCGTCGCCCGCTCCTCCCCCTCATCATCATCATCATCATCATCTGGCCTGGGGCATGCACTTCGAGCAATGTGCCCTCTGGAAATCCGCCGGGCATGTAATCGGCCCTTGGCGGAGAAGCTCATCTTAGAGGCTAGTGTCAAGCGAAGTCGACAAAGAAGTGATAACCCGTGGCTCGGCAGACATACAGGCAGGGAGCAAAACGGTCAATGCGATGGGAAGAAGTTGCGAGACAGGATGAAGACTGGCACTGCGCACGAGATGGGCCGAAGTCATCCATGATTATCAAGACCACGACCTTCACAATCACATGCAATAACTGCATCATGAGAGAATGAAAAATGAGATCTTCGATGCATAACTGGGCATAACTGCTACAGTACAGTATCTGAACCCTCTTCGGAAAGCCGATGGTTCCATGTCGGATAGTTTCCGATTCACTTACGCCGATGTCCACAACACGACAGCCGAGGACAGGCTCATCTTGAAATGTAGCAAAGAAATTGCCTGCCTGCTGGTCTCGGTGTTGTGGTCGTTGTGGTCGTCGTAGGCTCAGCGGTAGTAACGGTAGTAGTTGTTCCTGCAAAACTGCATCCAAATCACGCCATTCCAGGCAGCACTGCACACGTGAGGCTTTGCTCACCTGCCCTAGTAGCCGACAGTGGGTTCCAGTTCAAGTCAACGTCAGAAACTCGTAGTGAAGGAGTGTTGCGAGCAGTAGTGGTAGTGGAAGTAGCAGTGTTAGTCGCAGTGGCTGTAGCAGCAGCGGCGGCGGCGGGCAGCGGTGGCGGTGGTGGTGGTGGTGGTGGCAGTAGTAGTAGTAGCAGCAGCAGCAGTAGCAGCAGTATCAATAGCAGTAGCAGTAGCAGTGGCAGTCGCAGTAGCAGTGGTAGCAGTCACAGCGCCAGTGGCACGACGAACTTGTGGGCGCGGAAATGAGCCTGAAGTGGCTCGCAATAGCAGTCGGCAGCAACCGCTGTGGCACAAGTGTAGTTTACGTTTCTCGGCACCAAATTGCACTGTGGTCGGACCAGCCAGTCCTTTATCTCCATCCTTTCCGCCATCTTCACCTGGAAACAAGATGACACCTAAACCAACTGTGCCAAATGCAAATACGGCCCCCAAACCCCGAAACCCTCTTCGAAGCGAGAAATTCACAGAAAACACAGATTTGAGGAGTGTGGGGTTTCCGCAAGACGCCGTTTCGACAGCTCGATGTAAACTCATGTGAATATGTGTACATGTGCATCTGTACATATATATATATGCATGCATGTATGTGTATACAGATGTGTCATTTTATAGGTGTACAGATGTATGCCTGAATACATGTGAAACTGCAACTGCTTTTGATGAAAACATGCATAGATGCCTAAATGTACAGATGTATACAGGTGTAGATGCATTACAGATGTACAAATGTATAGATGTAGATATGCATTTATGTACTCTATATATATATATATATATATTACATGCGCTTCTAGTTACTCTTCTCCATCTTCCTCTTATTCATTACTTCCTTCTCGTCCTCTTCCTGTTCCTGTTCCTTTCTTTCATTTCTTTGCCCTTGTCCTTTTCCTATGTTCCTGTCCTATGCCTGTTCCTTGTCCATGTCATTGTCCTTGTCCTTTCCGTGTTCCATATCCAGTCCATAAAGGCGCTACAACTCCACTCTGAAAATTTCATTCGCCGAGTTTTTGCAACTCGGTTCATCCTCAGGTTCTGATCGATAGTACTCAAGGATGACCTCACGAATCTGATGTCAAGTTTGAAATGTCTCAGTCTGGGCCCAGTGAGAACACGAGTAAGGGAGGTACAGACGGGGGGGACGGACGGTGGGCGGCAGTGGGAAAGTTGTCCGCATGTAGCTTGGCCGGATTGGCGTCCGCACCTAGTCTTTCATTGCTTCCCAAACATTGAAGTCTGGTTCAAAAGTGTCAGGATTAAGCTTGAAATCAAGCAACTCAGTCAACAGTGTGGCAGTCCGGGTAGGTGGTAGCTCCTGGCAATGAGAACTTCTGGTGAAGTCTTCGCCATCCGGCTCTTCGTTTTGACTTTTGAACTTGACGGACAACAGATTTTGCCGCGTCTTCGACAAGTGAGTCTAAGTAGCGCAACATCCGGGAGACAAGAACTCTCCGAGCTGTCGCTTCACGATCCACATCGTTGGTATCCAATGTCCCCTGCATGTTCATTGGTTTGGCCCGGTCCCCTGTGAGCGCACCTGCTGGTCTCCAGAGGTCGTGGTTTGCGTCGTCCCGCAGAGCCCCAGCTCGATCTGGAATACTTACACCATTCAGTTCGACATCGAAATGCACGCCTTAACATTCCAAGACAAGTCTTCCCAATCAGGCAAAAATTCGTGCAGGGGAAGCCGAAGCTTCCCAACAACGCTGTCGTCGCCATCACACGCTACCAAGGTTCCTTGAAGCTGCCAGTTCCGCTACAAACTACCTCAAAGCACTGCGCAAGGCTCATTGGAACTCAAAGTATACCTGAATGTTCACAGCAGTGCTTTGTCTCTGTATGCACCAAAGTGCAGGTCCTGAGCCACGATGCGGCTGTCTCTCAATCTGAAGACTATATCTTGTCACAAACACACAAAAAACATACGTGCATACATACATAAACCCATACGTACATACATCCATGCAGGCATACAGGCATACAGACAGACAGACAGACAGCCAGGCAGAAAGACAGACAGACAGACAGACGTGAGTGAGACGGACGGACGGACCGACCGACAGACCGACCGACCGTCAGACCGACAGACCGACAGACAGACAGACAGACAAACAGACAGACACGCAGACATGCAGACATGCAGATGCATACATGCATACATGCATACATACACATGAAAGACATGTGTATGCATATACATATATATATATGTATATGTATATGTATATGTATCTGTATCTGTATCTGTGTATGTGTATGTGTATGTGTATGCGTATGCGTATGGGTATGTGTATGTGTATGTGTATGTGTATGTGTATGTGTATGTGTGTATGTGTGTATGTGCACGTGTACGTGTATGTATATGTATATGTAGTATATGTGTTTGTACAAGTATATGTACATGTATGTGTATGTATATGTATATTATAAGTGAAAGTATATGTATATGTATGTGTATGTATATGTAGTGTATATAACATATGTATATGCATGTGTTTTATATGTACTATATGTATTGTGTGTATTATATGTATTATATTTGATATAATTAATTTATGTACATGTACATGTATATGTATATGTATCTGCATGCGCCTGAGGTTGAGCATCCGCACAGAGACAGGGCGACGTAACCCAGCAGGGCGCCGGCGACCTCAAAGGCTCCAAAGCCCAGGAGGGTTCGCAGCCACGGTTTAGGCCTTGTTTTAAAGCCTTTTTCCGTCTGCTAGTGGGTCCACAGCTACTTAGGGTTTTCGGTTTAGCGTTTAGAAACCCCGCCAAGCGGGGTTTCGCTGCTTCGTGCTTACTCAGATTGTTTACGATTACCAAGTCGGATATTGTCTGATTCGAGGCTCAACTTTGGTCGGACAATCACAACATCTATTCAGGTAATTACGTCAGGATGTGGAATTCCTCTCTGATCAAACAGCCTCTAGTCTTGCCCGGACTCGTACAACACGCGTTTGCTTCAAGCAGTGCCGTAATGGGGGCACGCGGACATCCAAGACTGTCGACCTTCGGCCAACATCTCAACGAGTGATCGCTCCAGACCGCGAGTCCGTCTGCATGAAGCTGCACTGGGACATGATGCCAAAAGCTCCGAGAAGATAAAGTCACCAGGAAAGAAGGGACCGGCTTGAGAGTTCAGTTCAGGGAAACTCGCAGGACCGAAAAGTCCCCTTCCTCTCCGCTGACGGACCGGTTGCTTCGATGATTTTTGCTGGAGAGGTTCCTCGTACCTGTTCCTGCTACTTACCTTAAAGATTTCGGCAGTCCTGGCCAAAAACAACCGGAGTGAACACATATGAAGACACAATAGACACAACAGTCGTGCCTGGTAGCGATAATCATAATTGACCTATGTACCGAAGCACAGCTCGCATTAGCAAGGTTATCAGGAATCGAATCTGCATGGTCAGAGCAGTCACGCGCAGGCTTCTAATTTATCGTAGAGATTCAGCGCATGCAGACAGTGACACCAGTTTTAGTTTAAGTCTCGGGATCTGGTTTGGGTGCAGATTTTGGGACATCTGGGGCGTAAGGTGGGAATTCATGGGTTGCCCCACGTTCAGTTTCAGGAAGCACAGCAACGGCAACAACAGAACCCGGAACCAAAAGGAACCTTTAAAAATGATGGAACCCCTGATGTGCAATCCAGCCCAACCACACAGACAATCCCAGCTGCCTCTCGGCGTAACCAATCTCTTCAAGTCGAGTTTTATAGTGCTGCAGTATGTCGGAAATCAACACACGATGTGTCGAACTTCTCTGGCTACCATCGAAACTTTGAGGGCCACGCGACGGCTTTCATGCTTCCGCGGGATCTCCTGGCGTTCGGGCTTGAGGCTCTCCTTGCCAGAAGTGTCCATCTTCACTATCGGTTGGGATGAAGCCCAGGGCCTAGGCATGACCCTTTGGAAATCTACGGCGGAAGTCCGAGGTTTGGGTTTCGGCTTGCAGGACAGGGATCAGTGACTTCAGCAGAAGGCTCACCATTCTGGCCACAGAGCACAAGATACGTGAGAAGAACAGATCTTTTTGAGAAAGATCAGCAGTCAGGCAAATAAGAGGAGCCAATTGATGACCTACGCAGATGACAAGAGGGAAATTCGGAAGAGCAGGTGGCTGACCTCAGATGACGGACGAGCCTTCCACACCACGTGGCCGGTAGGTTGTCGCTGCGAGCTCTTGAGCCAAAGACACCTGAACCGTATGTCGGTTGCAATGCTCCCTGCTGATGATTAGCACGTCAGGACTACAGACAGCATCATTTCCGTTAAAAACATGCACAGCTTGCTAAGCTGTGCATCTGCCGATTTTTTGCTGCTGCGGTTCTGATGCATGCTGTCATTAATGTTGTCCGGATGTTGGCTGTTGGTCTCTAGTACTCGTAGTAGCAGTAGAAGTAGGAGCAGGAATAGTAGGAGTTAACGTGGGAGTAGGAGCCGGGGGAGGAGGAGGACGAGGAGGAGGAGGAGGGGAGGAGAGCGAGGCGGGGGGGCGAGAAAAAGAGAAGTAGTAGCAGTAGCAGCAGCAAGAGACGTGGAAACAGCCGTCGATGTTGTCCTCGCTGGTTTTGGGACTGGTGCGACGCCTATCACATGACACCACCACCACCACCAGGCTCCCGAAAGCACGACGAAGAGGAATCAAGCTTTTGACAAGACGCCGTGCAGCGTCGGCAGGTGAAACCGTCCAGGGCATTTGCAGTGCAAGGTGCGCGCTGCAACCAGCTTGCAATCGGGAATAAACTTTCTGAACAAAACCCTGGACCCTCTTCTGGCCCACATCCCATCTAGGGCTCGACGCTACTACCTCAGCATGCCATGTTGCAACAACCATACACTGCAATGTCCCTGCTTCATATATGTCACCACTCCTCTCCAGCAAGCTCAGCTTCGCAGGCCTGAAGGCAACGGAAAGCTGCAACACAGTAGTGGTAGTAGGAGTAGTAGTAGTAGTAGTTGTTGTTGTAGTTGTGGTAGAAACTGCTGCTACCTTGATACGACAGGAAACAAGGAGCTGAGATCCGCACTGCGGGACAGCTTGGGAGCATAGGCCTTGCATGATGGCTTCAGCGCACCACAACAATAAAACAGTTCGGTTGAGGGTTCAAGGATGTTTAAAGCATCTTTTGCTTGTTGGGGTCCCTTTTCAATCAGCTATTCCATCTGTTTGGTTGTAGGTGCAAAAACTGAAATGCAAGAACAAGATGAACAACTCCAAATTGATGTAGCCTCTAAAAGCCAAGCAGAATGCGCGACAGAGAATGACAAAAGGACTGCCTGCCCTACGAGTACTGTAGAGGCCCATGTTCTCAGGATCGGGCTGCAGCCAGATACCGCAGCGCCGCCATCTGTAGTGAACTGATACACAGCGCCTGGGCAAGGAGGTGAGTAGCAGACCATCGATGGCAGAACTCAGTGTCACCAGCAGCAGCAGCAGCAGCCAGGCACTGTGCCAATGCGTAAACTTCCTAGATCTGGCAAACAATCAGGCACTTGTACTCGTGCGTGCCAGTATGCCAAGTGTTCGTATTGTCCTTCTCGTCTTGTTGCGAACCGTCCTCTTTTGTGCGCCTGCTGCTTCGATGTCTGTACTTCAGGCAGTATGAGTTGCCACTGTTCGATTTCCAGTCATGAGTAACTGTGCCGCAAGTCCATGTTGCTGGAACAGGGAGCATCAAAATTGCAATTGAATATCGCTCTTCTTCGTCCTCCTGTCTGCGACTTCCCAAGTGCAGCAACATCTACAATATGCAAACAAAAAAGCAAAACAAGAGTGAGACGACACGCGATGGCAAGGCAATCATGGTGACAGATAACGAAACCAGTAGAAGTTCTTGGCACAAGTGTCGACACATCATCGTGGGAGTTGCACTTCTGGCGAAACAGAATTTCGAATTACATAACAGAACGGTACATGGTGCAGACGATGACCAACAAGACTGTGACGAGAAACAAACAAACAAACAATAACAAACAAACTAACTAACTAACAGTTGATGAAAACAGCAGAACACCACTAATGGCAGATGTACTACTTTTATATCACGCACAGTCAATACCAACAAAAAGCTCAAATGTAGTAACCAAGCTGACCTGCACCCCCCCCCCCCNCAAAATATGACAAAAACCGCAAAACCCACCCAAAAGCAGAATAACTCCTTTTTAATCCCCACAAAACCAAAACAAAAAAAACCCAAAAATGATAAACCCACGCCCCCCCCCCCCCCCCCCCCCCCTGTGAGGCTGGAGCTGCCAGACCCAGGGCGCATAGCAGCAACAACACCTGATCGTCCACCTTCGATCAAAGATTCCAGGAAACGATAATAATGTCTGAAAACGTGCCTTTGGGGAGGTGGGGGTGTGGATCAAAGATCAAAGCATGCAGTACGTTCTGAGAGTAGTCAAGGAATTGTTCAGGCTGAGCATGCTTTTTGTTGAATGTGGAGTTCTGCTGCCAGCTGCGGTGCTCAAGGATTTATGGCACGCTGACTCCGGCATACGATTTTGCTGACTGGAAAACCAGCGGGCGCAGCAGGGCGCCGCACATGTCTCTCCAAGGCGAACCCGGTGAAGACTGCGATCACTGTGGCCTCATGAGCCCAGCCAAGTCAGAGCAAAACCCTATCGGACAGCATGAAGGACAACTTCAACCCAAACCTGATCTTATCAAAACAGGTCTCGGCGACTTCGAAGTCGTCCTAGTTACTCGCAGCATCTGATATGACATGCGCCATGTGCGAGCGCACTTCACAACGCCATACAGTATGCAGAGATTGCGAGTGCAGGTTAGAATCGGTTAGAAGGCTCCCAAGCGCAAGACCCTGTACCGAGACCCCAAAACACATGAAAGAAAACATTACTTTAAGAATAACCCCGAACCCTATAACCTCTAACCAGAAACCAGCCAAACTCAAAAACTCCCAAACCACAAGACCCTGCGGCGGAGAAAGACTTTAACACCCTGAGATTGCTAGCCCTACACCCCTCGATCACTTATGTCAAGAACACGAAACAAAAGCCCCAAAGCCCTAAAACCTCTAAGAAACACGGAGCCCTAAAGCCCCTTTGCCCTCTAAAAAGGCCCAAAGCCCCCGTGCCACTACCAGAGCCCCTGAAGCCCCGAAAAAGCCGCGGCTTGAGGCCCTGGCTGCTACGATGCCGCAGAGGGCCCAAAGACTTGAGCCCCGTCCTCGGAGGCCCACCAGGTTTTTTTTTTGTGAAGGCCTTTTTCCGTCTGCTAGCTCACTAACGTCCAGAATCCACCATAGTGGAAGGGTTTAGGGTTTAGGGTTTAGGAGGCCCAGGTTTAGGGTTTAGGGTCTTCAGGGTCAAGGGTTTAGGGATTTAGATGTAGGATTTAGAAGTTCGTGTTGATTCGGAATCTTGTCTGACTGCCAACAAGGTGGCATCCAGAACCTGCTTATGAAGGTTGGGATTTTAGGCATTCTTTCCTATACCCCCCTTAGAACCATAATGAAATAATATTTTTAATATTCTCTTGGGCTTTATATGAACACAAATAACAAAATAATTCCTAAGGAGACTATAGTTTCTTTCTGTTGTAGATGTATGGTTTCGGTTTGAGAGCTGCAGCGGTTTGATGGTTTTCGAACATACGTTCGGGCTTGACTGTCCTGTGGTCGGATGGTTGGGTCGGATGCTTGTCGCGCCTTCCTTGGGGTAAAGCTGGTTCGAAGGTTCTGGTTTAGGGGTTTAGGGGTTTAGGGGTTCGAGTTTCGGGTTTCGGGTTTAGGTTTTAGGGTTTAGGGCTCAGGGTTTTGGTTATTAGGGTTTTGGTTATTAGGGTTTTGGGTTTTTGGGGGTTTCGTCGTTGCTTTTTTGGTTCTGGGACCTGGGGCTCGGCTCCTGGCCTTTTGCAGGGTATGGACTGCAAGGATCTAGGCGGGTACTGTAGGAATGGAGAAAGTTCAGGGATCTAGGCGGGTAGGGATTGAAGATGTGGGCTTTAGGGATTGGGGAAAGTTTAGGGGTGTAGGCGGGTTGCAATTGAAGATGTCGGTTTCAGGGATTCGGAGAGTTTAGGAATGTAATGTAGGGCTAATGCTTCGAGCTGGGCCAGCGGCGGACCACTTCCAGCTCAATACCTGCTTGAGCTGAGGAGTGCCGGGTTCTGGGCTTCAGGGAACCTAAGGTTCATCAGGGTTTAGGACTGGGAATGTACACCATCGAGAAGGCTTCATAGACATGGGTCCTGAACCCTAAACCCTAAACCCTAAACCCTGAACCCTAAACCCTAAACCCTAAACCCATAGCAGTACCTGCAAGGAGCCCATGGGCCTTGGCTGCCAGTCTCCAGGACAAAGATCACGCAGAACGGCCTCGGTGCACCGCGAAAAGACCCAGGAAGGTCTCTCTTAAATCGGGCAAAAGGGATTCAAGGTGTAGGGTTTCGGGATCATGGATTAAGGGTTAGGGAAGTTTCCCTTCCGGGCGTTTGAAGCCGAGGCCAACAAGCAACCTTCCCGCAGCCTCCATAGCGCCGGGGCTGCCACACGAAGAAGGCCAGCAGCATGCTCGCAATGAAAGGGACCTTCACGACGGACCGACGTGCCAGGGTTCTTTACAGCATCCAATCACTGCATAGCCTTCGCTGTCAAATGGGACCGCTCCGGCATGCGACCTGCAACGATTCGAAAACCCATGTCTTTACGACAGATTGCTGCTGTTGCCGTGGCTTCCCGTGGCTTCCCATAATTCGGACTCTTTTGCTCACATGGCTGCTTTTCTGTCCGGCGAGAGGCCGCCAATGCAAATTGCATGCTTGCCAAGATGGACGCCCCAAGAAACCCTGTGAATCAAGGACAGAGAGTGCTGACATCAACATGACCCTTCTGCAAGTGAGCAGCCTGCCAGAAGGGGCTGCTGCTCAAGCAAACTTTCTGACTTGGCATAGGCGGCCGGGTTGTAGGCCTGCAAAACGTGATGATGACGACGACGACGACGATGATGATGATGATGACATCCGTCTGATTGTGGTGGCACAGAAACGGTGATGATGATGGGTGCGATGGTGGTAAGCAGTAACGATAAGGATGGTCACGCTGATGGTGATGACACCGGTGGCTGTGGTAACGGTGGCAGGTCCTAACCAAAATCTAGAGACAAAAAGCTGTCTTCAAAAAGGTTACCAGTGGCGCGGAAACGTACCTGGAAGCTGCCAAGGAAAGAGCCCCCATAAGCCGGTCGGGCACCAGGCCTTCGCAGGACCGGGAAAGGCAAAACTCAGAAAGGGCAGCTGTTGACCTATATGCCTATATCTTTCTCTTTGTCCTTCTGTTTCTCTGTCTCTGTCGCTTTGACTTTATCTCTCTTCTCGCTCGCTCTCCCCCTTTCTCCTCTGCATATGTATCTTTGTATGTGTGTCTGTGCGTGTCTGAGTGCATGCCGATGATCATGCTCTAGTCGGCCGCACGGACACTGAGCCTCTCAATCAGGGAAGCAAACTGTGGTGTGCGACCCCAATCCTTCCGTGGAGCCATCCAATGGTCCAACCCCTGTACAAATGCGGCAAGACCACCAGAGCCAGCAACTCAAGGCGTGGTCGTGCGGAAATCAAAGTGATCTGTAGTTCAAAGTCCTGGGCTAAGACACAACGGTGGACGGGCCTGTCACCCATCGCAGGCTCTGGATCACCTCTATTGACAGCATGCATGGGAGCATTCATGCAAGCACCAGAGGCCTAAAGACCATCGTGAGAATGATCCGGAGCAGGCAAAGAACCGTGATTGCCGGGGCTGCGGTGTAGCATTGGTTCAAATTGGCCCTCAGTCATCCAACTTTCCACGCTGCGATCTGCTGCTTCTACCACCACCACGAATAACGCCATCACCACTGCCCACAAGGAATTTGGAGCAGGTGCAGTACTTTGCTACCAGATTATCAACGAACAATACCGGTTTCCTTCGGCTTCCTACACGACTCTCTCAACACCAACATACGGGCTGCTGTCAAAGAGCTCCAGATGGAATGCCCGTAGCAACCCGCCAATAGAAATTGAGAGTTCTTGTGAACGTGAGCTGACACCTCACTCATGGTCATAATTCGCCTGTTTCCTTTTCAGGCCATCGCAGCACGCACTAGAAGTTTGCACAGTTTGCGTATGATCCACGATCCCGCCTGGACATGTCTGAGCCGGGGTACCCGTTCAGTCGTTGCAAATACATTACATCCGTGTCTCTTAAAATCGAAAACAAAAAGAATCCTGGTATCATCGCTTGGGTAGACCCGCTCGTTCCGGATGCACGCATACACGAATATGTCCTGCTCGAACAGCACATTAAATTTCAAACATGTTTTACTTCGTTTTCTTATCATCTTTTCTGGTACCCTCGTTCTTTCGTGTGGTGTACTTAAAGAACAGAAGCATGCTTTCATTCCACTACGTTCATTTCATTATCTTCTCTTCATTACATTACAATGAACGAAACAAGTGAGTGAAGCGTGAATGGAATGAAGCGAAGAGAATGAAAGGGGAACCGAATAAACGTAAGAAAGGCAAAGATGTTTACTTTTCTTTACTTTATGGTTAGTTGTTTACGTTCTTTCTTGCGTCCTTCTTCTAAACCGAACCTTACCGCCTTTCACTCATTCCTCCTCATTGTGGCTGGTGATGTAGGTGTAATGGTGGTTTCTCTTTGTTCCTTAAATTCCACTCCGTTCGCCCGCTTCTCTTTTATACTGAAGTGAAGCACGAAAGCGGCCGTAAAGAAAGAGAACAAAGGAACCACATTATGCTTCTAATCTTCTGTGTTGCTCTTGGTTGCTTCTCTTTCATTCAATTACAAGTGAGAGACGCGTGAATTGAGTGAAGAGAAACAAACCAAGCCAACATTCCACTCTTATTTACTTTTCCTTGGCATTAAAGGAGGATTCCCTTTGTGTCTTTAGCGGTTTGGAATCACACTACATTTCTAAACTCTGGGTTCGTTGTGTTTACTTAAAATAAAATAAGGCAAGCGAAGAACAATGTGATGAACGCGTGCTTATTTTAGTTTAACTAAATTCAGCACACTTCATTCACTAGTTAAAAATGGTAATCATAAGGGCTTAGGAATTTATTATTCATTTAAATTCATCTTTGGAATCTCCGGAACGTTAATATCAGTCCTGATAAGAATAGAATTATATTCATCAGGAAATAGGATTATATCTCCAGAAAACCAGAACTTCTATAATATAAGCATTACATTGCATGGCTTTCTTATGATCTTCTTTTTAGTAACGCCCGGCTTGTTTGGTGGATTTGGAAATTATTTTGTACCTATCTTTCAAGGGTCTCCAGAAGTGGTATATCCTAGAGTCAATAATTTTTCTATCTTAATGCGTTTACTTTCATATCTTTTCCTGATCCTTTCTACAATCTCAGAATTTGGAGGTGGTACAGGATGAACATTTTTCCACCATTATCCACTTCTTTTATGACTTTATCACCTTCAAGTACAGGAAATCTTATATTTGGATTATTGTATATCTTCATGTCTTACATCTCTTAACTTTTCGACAACAATTCTAAATCTGAGATCTTATTATCTGACATTAAAGACTATCCCAGTATTTCCTTTCACTCCGAAATCTGATCAGCCAAGTAAAGGGAAAGTGAGTTTTGACCGGATCAGAAAATGATTCTTGTTTCGGTCTTGTGCCGGAGATTCTGCGATTATCATCGGGCCTCGAGCCGCCGACCAGTGCCAAAACGCCAGAGCCTCGAATCTGCAGTCTACTCTGGGATTCGGGTGCCAAAGTTAAACTGGCAGACTGAACCAACTGAGGATGCCATCCTAGACTGTCGCTGAGAGGTTCTTATAAAGCTCATCTTTCAGGAATCAAAAGCTCCAAGGTACAATAGTTCGGGTGGAACGTGTAGACTGTGGCTGAGGATTGAAGGTAGAGCAAGTGGTTGAGAGAGTAGTCGACAGGGTCTGAGACCATCGTTGTCTACGAGCGAACCTTCGCACGAAGGCATGAAGCAAAGCCGTCATCCTCTTTCTAGAATGACCGGTCAACAAACGGTAAAGTATGGAGAGGGTCCCACAGGTAAACAAACGTGGCAGCAGATCAGCAGAGAAACCGCAAACATATATCATCGTCAGCAACAGCAGCGTCGTCATCATTATCACCGCCATCATCTTCGCCATGGCTATCAACATGAAAGCCTTCGCTGCCATCATCATGGAGATGACCCTCGCCCCGTCCAAACCTGAGAGCCTATCCCTGGGGGTTGTGAATGCTGCCTGTGGGTCCATGCTGGGGTTTAGACTTTAGGGTTTGGCGCTTTTTGCTTAAAACTCGCAACTGCCGATTACGAATTAGGAAGAGCAAACTGAGCAGCCCACGGAGAGCACGGCAAGGCCCGATGCGGCGAGCAAAGGAGGTACCAGCTCCCCTGCCATCATCATCATCATCATGAGGATGCCGTGGGCATGATAAAGAAAAGGGATAATTAGCGTGGCCGAAAGACATGTCCATCTCTCCCTTGCTCTTTCTCCTTCCTTCTTCTAACCGCTCTTGGTGTTGAGTTATTCGGGTCGGAGATGCGGAGTTGCTTGCTCCGGCTCTACATTGACATCTTCACAGAGTTTGGGGCTCAAGGCTCCCTAGTTTCGGCAGAAGTATGGGCCTATTCTTCAGTCACGTGCCTGTCTGGCCAGCTACTTACTTCCCTTGCAGCCTGCATTTCAAAAGCTGCTGATGCCACTTCCGGCAAAAAAATGACAGGCAAAAAAAAGCCGCCTGTGACAGCGGCCACGTGGAGCTCATGTCTCCGCAGGAGAACACGGAGCAAAAGCGCCTCAGATCTCTGAAAGTCCCGAACCAGTGGGACCGGACCGAAACTTAAAAATGCATCCGTACGGGAGGGGGACTCCAACGGTGGTTACTAATCCCTAGTTCTCTGTAGTATTTCTCGTCAGATTCCCCCAAGGCCTTAAGGTTCTGTAAGGATCCCTTCCCCCCTTGTACCACCCTCTCTTTAGGATCCCATAACCCGAGCCCGATCAAGCTAGGTCCTGTGTCTGCAAAGGTTGTGCAACGGGCTCCCGGCGGAAACGCTACCCAGGATGACCTGAGGTGCAGGGTTGATGCAGTTGATGCAGTGCCTTTGTTTGCCACCCAAGCGCCACAAGCGGCTCATGCAACGCCTTGCTCAAACGACGTCTCCCTCCACAGCTGAAGTCTTCGCATGGGGATGTCAAGAATTCAAGGTGTCGAGTGAACAGTTGGAGCCGTGTCTCCTAAGAAGCTCCCAAGGATTGCTTTCCGGAGTCCAGCTGACTGTTAAGATGAGCATCATCAGCACGCATTATCCATCTGTCACCCCAAACCTCCAAACCCTACGAAGTTCTAAGACACTAAACAACATCGTTCCGAAACTTCCAAAAGCCCTAAAATTTGAAAGGTCCTCAACCCCAAAGCCCTCAACCCCAAGCACCCTTAAGCCAAATTCGAAACAAATCCAAACCCGAACCCTCCACTCCCGATTTGAATGCCCCAACTTTAGTTTCGGAGCATCCAAGGAACCAGGGCATACTCAACGCAGAGCCCCTTGCCCGACCGCCTCAATGGATGGCTTCTATCTTCTATGGTTTCTGGTGGAGCGGATGATGGGCTTCGGGCGTTTTGGAGTTTGGGGGTGTTTGAGTCTGGGTTCTTCCGGTCTGTTGGGGTTGAGGCTCAGGGCTTTAAGGTTAGATGCTTAGAGTTTAGAGGGTTTAAGAGGCAGAAGAGCATCTGCTGGGAGGTCCTCCGAATTTCTTGCATGGCCGGTCGGGTTCAGAACCTAGACCAAGCCCTAAACCCCAATCCCCCCAAAGCCCTAGAACTCTAAATGCATAAGCCAAGCTAATTGTTCGCCTTCTTGAGAAGCCCGGGAGCGAGGTGTCTGTGCTGTTGCCAATAGTCTAGTCCTCTTGAAACACTCAAGCTTTGAGCCCGATGCACGGCAAAGCCCTTGCAAAGTGTATCCGTGGCCCTTGCGCACCACGCCATGGGCAGAAGATCGCCAGGATCACCTCAGACCAACTTAGTGTTTAGGCTTTTGGGAGAAGCGTGTTGCGTTCAGGGTTTAGGGAGCCTCAAGCTCGGGGCGACCTTCGACGGCGTCCAGGTACACAAATCACAAAAACAGCTCTGACAGTCTCAGAAAAGATTCCGAATCCGCCCCCGAGTCTTGCAAGAAAGAGCCTTTTTGCATGCCACCTAAAAGCAAGCAGGCAGGTCAAAATCCTGATGTTTCCTGCCAGCCCAGGAGCATGGGCTAACCATGATAACATCCACCCCGACCTCATCCGTTCCCCAGTGCATCCATGGGCCAAAACCATGATCACGTCCACTCAGATCGCATCCGTGCGCCAGAGCATCCGTCGGGCGACCGTGATAACATCCACCCGGACCTCGTTGATATCAACCACCCAGAGATCACACCCAGACCTCATCCGTTCCCTGGATCCATGGGCCAACCATGACAACGTCCACGCAAAGCATCCATGAGCCAACCGTGATAACCTCCACCCACACCTCATCTGCTCAAAAAGCCAGCAGCATATATTACTGGCACTCAGAGCATCGACCGGTGGTAGCAGACGCCGCAAGACTTCCTTCCCTCGACACTCCATGCGAAGCATGGAAAAGAGATCAATTCTGTTTCGTTCAGATACCTCATTGCGTTTGTGTGGAGGCACCAAAAGCCGCTTACGCAAGACTTCATTCAGGCTCTGGACGACATTTCCTAGTTAGTCCTGTGCTTTCCAAATTCCCCGGTTGTCAGCCGAGCCACACAGTTCTGGAGACGAAATGCCCAAAACTCAGCGAAAAGCACGACGCATGGATTTAGTCTCCAGGTGTTGTGCGTGCCTGCGACCCCCTAAACCACACCAAAAAAACAAAACAAAACAGCTCTCAAAAAACCCTCCGAGGCCCCTTGCGGCCACGAAGAAGCTTGCATCGCCCACCTCGGCCAAGAACGCCAGCCTGGCGATGTGTCTCCAGGTCTATGGCTTAGGGTGTCGGACTGCTTTCAGACTTTTCTGGCCTTGAGAGCTCTGGGCTTTAAAGTTAATAACGCTCTCAAGCTAGGGTATAGCGCCTACATCAGTCGCAGGGATGGCAGTGGGACCTGATGCATCCCACAGATTCCACATTTGAGTCGGTACTTCTGACTTCACACTGACATGGTCTATACTAAGTCTATGTGCCCTAACCGAGCTCTGAGCTCTGAGGCCCTGGAAAGCGCAAGTTGGCACTGAAACGCGCCGAAGGCCTGACTCACCGATCTGCACCCAGCAGACAGCAGACAGCCCGCTCAACGTCTTTAATCTCAAAACCTTCAAAACTCGAAAGCCTCTACCGTAGCCACAGAACCTCAGTGAATCCATGCGAATCCCTCATCAATTCGGCGGGGCCGGGCCCGGCTGTCTGGAGGATGTGGCCTGCCGCCTTGTGGGACTTACGGCCAGGAGCCCACGACTACAGAAGCTGCTTGTTTGTGCTGCCATGACTTACGACGACGACGAGGATCGCTGGGAAGAGCAGCACGTTTCAGTCTACGATTAACCTAGGTAATAGCATTGGTCCTGAATTGTCAATCGTCGCACTGCTTGGTCATGATCTTCGTGCCATATCACTGCTCTGGTACCGCAACTAGTACCTCGTTCCTATCTTGCAGTCTTCCTCTCTCAATGCGAACCGTTTATGGCCTCTTTATCTACAGATCGGCGGGGTCCACCCGGAAATCTTCCATCGATCCCTTCCTCGGCCCTCTGCCGGAGCTCATCAAAAAATATGAGTCAGGCTCAGGTTTCCGAAAACTTGAGATACCTTATTCTGGGGTCCGCATAATGAGGATCCTACTATTTAGGGTACTATATTAGGATCCCCAAACCCTAGTATAGTACCCTTGCTTGGCAGAGCAGTGTTTTACACATGGAGGCCCCGTCGAAGGCTTTCTGAAGCTCTGCGAGGCCGGGGCCATTCACGGTTGCGGCATGCACGCGCGGGAGGCAGGGCCTCCCGATTTAGGGTTTCGGGTTTAGGGTTTAGAGTTTCAGTTTAGGGTTTAGGGTTTCAGTTTGGGGTTTAGGGTTTCAGTTTAGGGTTTAGGGTTTATCATGGCGTCGGGTTTATAGGGTTTTGGGTAGATTGGCTGGAGGGTGGAGGGTGAAAGCCAACTCTGACAAGTCTTGCACGCAGTGTGTTTCGAATATAAATTCTTAAAGCTCTTGCATGCATTGTGTTTCGAGAATATATATATATATATATACAAATATATATATATATATATACACCTACACACGCATATATATATACACACATGCATACATGCATGCATACATGCATGCATACATATTTGCATATTTACATATTTACATATTTACATTGCTACATATTTACATATTTGCATATTTACATAGTTACATAGCATATATACATACATACATACATACATACGTATAGTATGCGCATGGCGTTCGAGTCATTGCAAAGTTGTGGTGCTACACGGGCCCTTCGATGCTGACATCCTTCAAATAGCACATTCTACCCCCTGGCCAAGGCCCCAATTCCCGGAGCGCTGTGCTTCGGAAAAGGCCCTCTGAGTCTGAACAGCGAAGCGAGCGGCTCCCTGCCACCCGCGAGGCTCGCTGCGTGACGCCTGCGAAGTCCGAGGCTTGCGGTTGAGACTTTTCTGGTTTCAAAGCTCATGGGGTTATGGCGTACATGCCAACAGCTCCGTAGGGGGCGGTGCCGGACACCTTGCAACAAAACTGGTCCAGCATGTCTGGTCACGCAGCAACGTCAGAAAGCCCAGGCCGGTCAGGAAACTAGCAGTTTTATGACTGTACCCGGGAAGCATAAATCAATCCAGTTGATCATTATGACAGGAATGCTGAGGACTATTGCGATGGGCGAGCTGCACCAGCATGTGCCGCAACGCAGAAACGGATCCTTTGAGCGAGGACACCCATTGTATCAATCGTCAAGATAGCTTGATCACTTGCTGCAACCCATCATACCGTTGGAGCAGCAATACGTTAGAGGCACACGCCTCTGGAAGGGGTCGTCCCAGCAATGCCCGGCTTCGATCTACGCGGATGCTGCAAGCCGACGGCAGAAGAGCCACAGGGAGTTTGCGCATCTGCGAGTATAGGGGATTCGGGTGCGGTGAGGCTTTAGAGCTCAGAGGTCCAAGATGCGAGCCTGGCATGTGGTGTACATTAAGCTGGTTGGAAGTTCCGGATCGCCAGGATTCTCGAGGGGGTTTCTTCTTTCGAAGACTGTCGTGGAGGACTTCCGAGATGGAAAACAGGCTTCCACGAAGCAAACAGTGGTCTGCAACCCGATTTAAGATGCGAAATGCAGCCGGGCCCCTGACTTACGAAAAGAGCCGAAAGCTCGAACAAGCAATGCCTGCGGGACCACACAACTAAAGGTTCATGGCCGCCGCATTGATGAGGACAAACTGGGGTTCAAGTCTGGCCAAGGATGTTGCCCACCAGCCCAAAGCACCAAAACGTTACGGCCTGAAAGGAATCTTCATTTTTGAAGGTCTCCTGCCTTTGATCGCATTTGTCAGGTTATGCCTGTTGCGACAAGTACATCAAGCGAGCTCTGACTGCGGGGCTAGATATACTGACGCAAGCATCACATGCACGCCCTTCCAGCCCTGCATACATGAACATGTGAAAATATGCACAGGCAGACGATAGCTACCTGCAGGCATAAATACATACATACATACGTACATATATACATGCATTACATCCATTCATGCATGCATACGAAAGCACATAGACAAGAAAACACAAAGATACATGCACACCTGCCTTTTGGCAGGCTAATGCATACAGACATGCATGCATGCATGCATGCATGCATGCATGCATAAAGCAACCATACATACCTGCGCACGCATATATACACACACATCTACACACAGGCATGAAGACACATAGATACATGTGAATCCGCATGTTCTTTGCATGGTTACATCCATACATAAAGACGGACACACAGACAGACAGACAGACAGAAAGACAGACCGACCGACGGACGGACAGACAGACAAACGCGAATACTTTCATACATCCACACATCCATACATGCGGACATCCATACATCCATGCATGCATGGATACGAATTTCTGCCTGTAGATATAAGTATGCGTAGGGAATACAAAGCTGTGCATATGTGTATTTATGCAGCAACATACGTACACACCTACATATATATATATATATATATATACACATATGTGCATACATACATATATGCATACATACATACATACATACACACATACACACATACACACATACATACACACATACACACATACACACATACACACATACACACATACACACATACACACATACACACACACCTACATACACACACCTGTGTTTGTCTATGTGTGGGGTGCACGACTTCGGATTTGTTCGTTCAGTTGTTGAAGTACATGTTAATGAATGCTCCTTTGACGGGAGTCTGTGTGCGTGCGCGTGTTTATCTGTCTCTAGCTGTCCACAACAAGACGGAAAGGCAGACAGTGACAGAGACACAGGCAGACACAGACACGGGACAGTGGCAAAGCTACAGTCCAAGCAATAGTACTGCCGAAGCCGAGACAACGGTGCGTCGGCAGTCACAGTCGTACCAGACAACAAGACGCCAAGCGCCATCAATTTCGAAAATCACTGTTCTTAGGTGGTGGCACGTCTATATTATCATCGCCATGGACCTGACCCAATAGCAGGAAGGTGCGAATAACATGTCTTGCTACGCCATCGAGCGAGCAACTCGCCAAGCAAGTCCGATTCTAGTCATGGCTCGTTCTCCAGTCGCAAAACTGTACAAAGGGGGAAACGCTTCTTGATAGAGCCGTTGAGCCGTGCATACCCGGTGCCTGGCTTGAAGCATGACTTCTATGTCCAAGAGTGTTGAAGCAAAACACACTACACACAAGCAAAAGGAGGTCGAGCTCTTCCGCTTGTGTTTAGTGAGATCAGGTGCAAATCAGTTCTAGGACAGCCCGTCTACACTTTCCGCAAAAATAACAAGCCCAAGGATGGAAAGCGTTGAGGTGACAGTGTCTGAAGGACTAAGTCAAAGCTCCGCGTGCAGTCGCACCTCGTTGCAAATCGTATGGGACGCGGCCCGACAGAACTAAAACGTGCGGCTCCTCCTGTAGCGATGCCCGTGAAAACGCATCCCGCGCTCGAGCGGGACGACCAGCATACAGGCTGAATCTTTAAAACTTCGGAGCCAAAACATTGCCTGGCAGGGTTGAGATTCAACTCGCACGAGCGGACTACCTCAGTTCAAGAACTATGCACGTCCACTTGACATGCTAAGTTGGTGTAAACATGTGCTTTCGAAACTGTCACCGTCACAATAACAACACTGTCTGTGCGATGGGACTTTCGGCGTCAACGAAGCAAGGATAGGGCAAGCTCGACTTGCCAATCGATGATAGCGGCAGGACTACTCATATCTGGAGGTCGCTACAGGAAAATACAAAGAGGACACTACTCATGATCGGAGGTGATAAGAAGAACCGGACGGAAAGAAGTTGAAAGAAGAAGCTGGTGTTCCAGTCACTGTCCTGGACTGCTGGCATTGACGCTCAACCCTGCATCAGAAGCCATCAAAAATGGCATGTAGTGCTTGACGCTTTCTCCGCGAAGCACTTCTCAGGGCGAAGACATCTTGCTAGGAGAAGGCTCCGAACTACGTGTCCTTTTCCCCATGATGCCTCGCACGACCCCGGTGCCAGTCCAGGGTTTCTACTCGCCTGTCTGCAAAACCAGTGCCTCCGCGTACTTCGTGTAGCTGTCCTACTAGAGACCTTCCTGGCAATCCCCAAACTCAAATACGGATCGAGGAACCTCTGCATCCCAAATTTTCGCTGGATCGGGGGTCTCGATTCTGTGGGATCCTGCTGACCTGTGATACAACCCAGCGACACTTACTTAATGGGAGCCTACTACCACCACTAATGCTGTGCACTTCCCACTTACCACCACCAGCATGACTAATGCTGCTACTAATGCGACGACGAGGAGGACTATTACTACCACTACTACTACTGCCACTACTACTACCACTACCACTACCACTACCACTACCACTACCACTACCACTACCACTACCACTACCACTACTACTACTACTACTACTACTACTACTACTACTACTACTACTGCTACTACTACTAAC
>BGNK01004444.1:0-54362 GCA_003297005.1 Symbiodinium sp. clade A Y106
GTATATATATGTATATATGTATATATATGTATATATGTATATATGTATATGTATATATATATATGTATATATGTATATATGTATATATGTATATATGTATATATGTACATATGTATATATGTATATATACATATGTATATGTATATACGTGTATATGTATATATGTACACATGTATACATATGCATAGATGTATGTATGTATGTATATATATATGTGTACATAAGACCCATTAAGCAAGACCCTATATACTATAGAAGACGCCTTGGACAGACGTTACCGGCCAGGAAGTGCAAGTGCCCAAAGGGCACCGTTCTGACCGGAGGAAAGCGCTGCCGGTCCAGCAAGCCGGGGCCGCAGGGGACGGGTTGAGGGTTGGGGTTTAAAGTTTAGGCTTGGGTGTAGGGGTTCAAAAGAGTGTTAATGTTTGTAGGGACCCTAGAAGTTTTGTATAATAACGGTTTCATAAGGGATTCTTATGTTCAGACTGCTGCTCGTCATGTTCCCGGACTCTAGAACTTCATGTGGAGTTAGAGTTTAGGGTTGGCACTTCGCATTCGGGGGTTTAGGGATCTTGGCGTTTAGAGGTGGCGAGGTTGACGGTGTGAATTGTAAATCCAGCAGGAACCGCAGGCACACACGTCGGAACAGTCGCAGGTCGCACCGCTTGCATCCAGCTGCACGTTAATAGGTAGACTCCAACTGTCAAACCATAAACCCGAAACCCTATTAGCATGAAACCTAAACCCCAACTTCCTTACCGTTCCCTGAGCCGCTATAGGACCGCTTTAGGATCCCTACTATAGAACAACCCTAATGGAACCCTTTAGTGTAGCCCATATAGTAACATAAAACACTGTAGTGCAAGACCTCTATGAAACAATATTTTACTTATTACGACCCCAAGATTTGACCTTGCAAGACCCTTATAAAAGCCATTCTACATGTGATATAGGACCCCTGAGCCCCAAAACCCCGAAGCAAAACCCTCAACCTTAAACCACTGTACCCTGAACCCCTGTAAACCCTAAACCCTCACATTAAAACCCTT
This sequence comes from Symbiodinium sp. clade A Y106, assembly GCA_003297005.1. Classification (NCBI taxonomy): domain Eukaryota; class Dinophyceae; order Suessiales; family Symbiodiniaceae; genus Symbiodinium; species Symbiodinium sp. clade A. The sequence goes on from BGNK01004444.1 coordinate 1,050, forward strand.
AAATCCTAAGCCGTAAACTTTGTGCGAGGTATGCCGAGGATCGACGGAAGTTCGATCCCGACGAGACCTGGACCCCATTTTTAGGTTTTAGGGTTTCGGGGTTTAGGGTTTAGAGTTCAAGGGGTTCGGGTTTAGGGTTTTCGGGGTTTTTGAGTTTAGGGAGTTGTTTTTGGGTGAACCGAAGAGTTTGTAGGGTCTAGGGTGTGGGGTTCAGCGCCTCAGGGTGTTTGAAGGGGGCGTCATCGAGTTTCATAAGGCTGTCACAGGGATAATATGGGGTTTCATAGGGTGGTTTTATGTGCTCCGGGTTCTGAACTTTAGTGCCTACGAAGGACCCTTCAACAATCCAAAAAGATTCTTCTTCAAGCGGTATTGGAGTCTCTCGGTAGACCAGGTTCAGGGCTCAGGGGATGCCAAGCAGGTTCGGTCAGGTAGCGTGCTCATATTTGCGGATGGGCTTCTGCTCGGGGCTTTCAAGCACAACGCCGATGCAAGCACATGAGGTTTAAGCACATAAAAATCGAGAGGGCTTGGCGTATCGTTCTAGGGTTTGCTGTTGCCTGGGTCTGCGGAGTTTGTCAGAAGGTGTTGCCTACAGTTCAGATAGTTTGCGGCTCAGGGCTTGCAAGGTTTTAGGTGCGAAGCTTTCAGTGTCAAGAGCTTCAAGGGTTCAGGGCCTTGAGGGTTCAGGGTTTAGGGTTTATTCGCGGCTTAGGGTGTTTGCGTGACGGCTTTGAGGTTTCAAGGTTTTTGGCGCTCCAGACCGCGAAGTTTTCGTTGTGTGAACCCAGAGTGCACATGCATGGATACTGGTGGTGGGTGCGAATGTGGTGGGCTCCGTCCATCCAACAGCCTCAGTTCGCGAGATTAGTCGCGAATTCACACCGTCTGTGCGTGAATCTGCCGAGTGGGAATCCGCCCATTTTCAATCTAGAATCCATTCCAAGCTCGACGGCCCGAACCTACATAAAATTGCTCATGGAATCAAGCAGTTATGTAACCCTGCTTACTATGCCCCCTTAATCTTTGAAGCAGCAGCGTGACTTGCCAAACTGAGGAACTCTCTGGTAGCGGATGCTTCTGCCGAGCAGAGGAGACTGAATGTTCCTATTCTAACTATTAAGACCGTTACACTACGCCCTTATAGTAGTCCTTATGATCACCCTTAGAGTACTGTAGGGGCCTAAATAAATTACCTATACTATTATAGTTATAGTATAATGGGCCCCACAACCTTATTCTAATTTTAAAGGCCCTATACTAACCCGTGCAGTATCCCTTGACTGTAAACCCCGAGCCGCAAGCAACAGTTCTGAGGCCTTAAACCCCAAACCTGAATCCCAAACTGTACTATCAGTTTAGGAGGTGATGTGAAGATGCCATTCATGGCTCCACCAAACGAGGAGCAGGTGCGCGAGAACATCCCGCCTTCATGTGCGGACAAATTCCCGACAGGTTTCAAGGATGACCTCGGACGTGCCTGGACTCAACCTTCACACCAGAGTCATACGTGAGGTATACAGATCGACAGCCACAATACAGGTACAGTACGTGCAACCCCTGGCCGTAGGGTTATCTTAAAGAAGGAAGTCGTGATAAGGAACCCTAAAGGGTAAGGTTTTCCTGGTTCAGTATTAGGGTTTAGGGCCGGTATTTCGGTGAAGGGTCAGAGTTGGAGTTGGCGCACCTCATCCCGCTTATGATGTGCCGTGAACCCCTGCGACTCGTCGGATACCTAGACGCTAAGCACACAAACTTAAACCGCAACACAAAGCCAGATGGGAGTTTCCGAAAATAGGGGACCCTAATATAGTACCCTAAGTAGTAGGATCCTTATTATAGGGACCCCAAAGTAAGGTACCCCTAATTTTCGGAAACTCCCAGATAGCTCCATTCTGAGCTTTGTTGTGCGGCCTCCGGCCAAGGTGACTGTAGCTTTGGGGTTGGCGTGCTGCGGCTCGGGATGACGGGTTTGGTTGTCCAGAGCTGTTGTTTAGCAGAACTTTCATGTTGATACTGTTGATGGACAAAATCCTGCATGACCCTAAGGACCCTAAACTATGGGAATTATAGTATATTCCTTACAATGGGTAATGCAGGATTTTGTCCATCAACAGTAGTGTATTCTTAAGAAGGAGCAGGGGGTTACGTTTTTATCAGCGGCCTCCAAGAACAGCAGAGTGTCGGGTCTCGAGTTATGGCTTTAGGGCTGACATCCTGGGTTCTTGCTAAGGAGTTTAACTTCAGTTACCATAATTGGGAGCTACAGTAAATCATATGGTCTCCTTATTATGGCAACTAAAATAAATTCTTAACAAGAAACCCGGCATCTGAGGACGCAAAACCTGCAAGCAGCTGAAGAGGATGTGCCACGAGAGGCGTGTGTACGAGGCCAGCTTGACCATCCGAACCTCTCCCAACGGAAGCCCCCCCCTTTGCTCCTACCGAAGAGGGTTTAGGGGTTTGTTTAGGGTTTAGGGCTTCTAATTTATCCGTCTATCTATAAATCTGCCTGTGTATCTGTCCTCTAAACTGTTTCAATCTAACGTAACATAATGTAATCTAGCTTACTCTATTGTAAGGTAAGTTAATGTAACACAAAACCGTAACCTAATCTCATGTAACCTGACCTAATCCAGTCTAGTCGAGTCTTAGATAGTGTATTCCATCATCTAAGCACAACCGACGCATGCATGCCTGCATGTGTGTATGTACTTCAGAAGTTAATCACTTACCAACATTATTCCTTAGGGGGTCCTTATTATAACTCTACTATAAAGGGCCGAAGGCCGATTCTAATTAGTAAGGCCCCTACATTAGGCGACACGCCCGCGAGGTCTGCCCCTCCACTTGCCACACCACCTGTCTGCTGGATGGGGGCGGAGATGACGCTCGGGAGGACTTAGTCGAGCCGCAGGCCCTCGGAAAAAAGAAGGACTTACGATAATTTGAATAGGGTTTCTTTAAAGGGTTCCTTCAAGGGGTCTATAAGGGTTGCTAGAAGGGCTACTACAAAGGTTTACAATGGGGGCCAAAATAGTTACCTATTTTGGCGGTTCCTTATTGTAACCATGGTATAATAACCCCAACACCCTATTCTAATTATTGAGGCATATTAAGATCTGAAGAATTGCACATATCATCCCCCTAGATCCCCTGTATAAGTACGTATATCAGAATAGTCACCAAAACCCTATCCTAATGGTTGAATTCCATACCTTTTTTCGTTCAGGGTTTAGCTGTCACGTGTAAGCATTGAAGGTTCAGCGTTGAGATCAGCCGCGTCGGGCAAGGGGGGGTGGGTGTTTCAATACTGGAGGGTCCTCGTAATAAACGTCCTGTTCTGAAGGGTCTAGATCAGAGTACCTTGATGTTTTCCGAAACTGCACTCCGAATTCTGAATTCTAATCCCTCAACCCTAAACCAGATTCTAAGCCAACTCCCAAATGCCACAGCCGTCCTGATCCAAAAGGCCAACCTAAGACCCAGCCCTAAGATAGGGATCTGCAGGATCCCAATGCTCAGTAAACCCCCTGTAGTCCCATCGTAGTATCCTATAGCATTTAGGGTTTATAGACCCTAAACTCTAGACCTAAATTCTGAAGCAACCCGAAAACTTTAGTCTTCATAGGGTGTGTTCTGGGCTTTGGATGAGCTTAGCTTGAAAATCCAAAGTACACGGGCAAGGCAGCAAAAGCAAATGTATAATTTGTGGTGAATTTGCAACACAGAATGATGAATGCTTGACATGGCTGCGCCGCATTTTTGGGTGTTTGGCGGGGCGCGATCCCACGCAGATGATGCGATCGCTGCGCGGCGAGACACCCTGAAACCCAAACCTTAAGCCCTAAACACAAAGCCCAAAACCCTACAATTAGAAGCTAGCTCTACTATAGAGGCCTTAATCATTACCTATACTACTTTGGGGGTTCCTTATTATGAAGAAAGTATAATGGGCCCCAAAACCCTGTTCTAATTATTAAGGTCCCTACAGTAATCTTCGCATGGTAGGCTCCATGGAAGAAAGCTGTGGCGAAGACTGCAGTTCAGGACTGGCAAGGGCTTGCCTTGTGCTCAATAGACTAGGACCCAGAGTAGGCCCCGATTCCTTTTTGAGGGTTTAGGTTCTCTTATAACCCCCTTTAACCCAAAAAGGACACCCTTTTTATTCCTAGGTTACTCTTGGGTCTAGTTGTGCTCAATAGAATTTTTCTTGCGTGGGGGTCTGTGGGGAGGGGGGGGCGCGGGTGCATCAATCTTCGTCACAAACAGAGCGCGGCTATTGCAGCTGTACTACTGCTACTACTACTACTACTACTACTACTACGACTACTACTACGACAACAACTGCTGCTGTTTCTACTACGACGACTACTATTACTACGGCGACGATGACTACTGCTACGACTACGACGACGACGTCGACGAGTACTACGACTACGACTACGGCGACGACTACTGCTCCCGGACGGTCACTATACGTCACTGCATCGAACAGCAACAAGGAACCACACTTGCCGGAATCCTCGCGTCTTTTGCCTGATATAGTTTAGTACAGCGTAGTATTGCCGTATAGTATAATATAGTACAGTATAGTACACGATTCTATACGGTAGTATGCTGTGATGTAGTATGCTGAAGTGTACCATCCAAGACTGTACTATACTATATTATGCTATGCTATACTGTACTGTACTGTACTGTGCTATCTACTTTGGTATAGGGTACCGTATACTTTCCTCTACTATACACTTCTATACTTCACACTACGTAGCTATACTTTCCTGTACTTTGCTCTGCCAACCTATATATACTATACTATATACCATGCTGTATACCATACTGCATACTATACTCTATACCATAATGTCTACTATACTATACTGTACTGTAGTGTTCCATTCCCATTCCGGTTCCGCGAACGGATCCACTGAGGTCCGGGGCATCAAACATTGCTGTGCGATCCTGCGCTCCGCATTTAGCGGTACAGGCCCCACAGTGGCGCACCTCCTTCACACCCTTGTGGCGTGAGCAGAGGCTGCCACCCCAAGCACTGGGTGTTTACGCCAGTGACACACACGTTAGCACTTGCCCGCTTCCCTCTGTACTGTAGTGTACTGTACTGCACTATAGTCTGCGAACAGTACACTGTACTCTACTGTGCTATACTATACTTTACGAATACCATACTGTACTCTACTCTATACTATACTATACTATACTATACCGGCAGTGAAATTCGACACCCGAAAATCTACCAAAACTCTGCGACCCTGAGCAAAGGCGCAGGCCTACGCGATGAAAGCAATCCGTGCAGCTTAGCTCTACTGCGCTTTTGGGGCTCTATGGGTTTAGGGTTTAGGTTGTCTATAAGAGTTTCATAGCTTGTCATGGGAATTGTTTGACATGGGAATTGTTGAGGGGTTTTGAGAGGGCACTTATAGGCCTTCAGTTTCTTGAGGGTTTAGGGATTTGGTTTCTGTGCTTTGCGGCTTCAGGCTGCAGAGCTGCACGGTCTTATTGTTTTGGGGTGACTGCAGGGGCCTGCTTGCACATAGAATAAGGTTCAGGGTGTGAATTTGACCGGTCATGTAAGATTTTGGTGACAGGCCCCTGGAAGCCTAAGCTTGCTTTACACTTAAAACCCCCTGAGCATTAAACTAAATGACGTTCATGACAGTGGTGCTCAGGCTTTATGGATTTAGGTTGAGGTTTGGCCGGTCTCTTTCCCCAACCTCTCTGCAAGTACGACAGGCAACCAGAAGCCCTTGCCAAAGCCACCGTTGAAGGAGTTGAATCTTGCCGCAGTGGGGATGGAAGGTGAAAGCCATGGCTTCCTGTATGCTACTTAAGCTGAGTTCCTGAGCAAGAATCCTACTTGGAGGTTCATGGGTAGTTATACGTGGGGTTATAAGTAGGGTAACCATAGTTACAACCCATATTGGGGGACTTATAACCCCACTTATAACTAGCCATGAACCTCCAAGTATCTGTGCCAGGGTTGGCGCCCTCACCTGCCAATTGTATATCCCCCCTTTCCTTGTGGAAACGACACGGCTCCTCTTCCATGTGGGTTTCAACGTTATTCACAGGGCATTGAATAACTTTAAGAGTTTCAAAGGGTTCTCCAAGGCTAACCCTAAACCCTAAACCCGAAACCCTGAACCCGAAACCCTAAACCCTAAACTCCGAACCCTAAACCCTGAACCCTAAACCCTGAACCCTAAACCCCGGTACAGGGCAGAGGGCTGCCATTGAGGGAGAACCCTGAGCCGAGCGCATATGAAGCCCTTACAGCGGCACAGTTCCCGAGAAAACCTGGGTTCTTGTCAAGGAGTTTAATTTAAGTTACCATAATAAGGAAACTATATTAAGTATTTGCTGTTACTATAGATCCCTATTATGGTAACTTGAATTGACTTCCTTGACAAACAACCCAGAAACACTTCAAGGATCTGCCACTCCCATTAGCAACCAGCCAAGTGGAAGCCAGGCGATGGGGTCAGGCCGCAAAGCTTCCAGACATGTTCGGAGCTCTGGCAGCATGGGAATGCAGTTCAGGAGTTGGGGTTTAGGGTTTTTCAGGATAGGGCATTTGCAGGGCTTTGGAGGCTTTTCCCTTGAGTCTACAGGATTTTCGAAGGCTGAACGGGGCTTCAGAGCCTTTTCATGCCTTTGTACAATCACACTAAAGCGATAATCGCAATATGTCACAGCTTACAAAACCCTATTAAAGCATTGTACATGCCCCACAAGAAACATATAAGTTTCTTCAAATGGCCTGTGCAGGCTTATACAAAGACATACCTTGATTAGGTTCTCAAGGGCTTTATTCGTGAGGGTATTGGATCTTCCCACAACTTCCATGGGGTTTGGGTTTATGAAGGCAAAAATTCCTCAACCACAAAAACCCTAAACTGTTAACGCCTAAATACCGACACCCAAAACCCTTAAACCCCCCACCCAGGGCGCCAAACCCTCAACCCTCAACGCCGAAAAACCCAAAACCACCGAATTCTAAATCCTCAACCCCAAACCCTCCATGCCAAACCCCCCAAAACCCTAAACCCTGAACCCCCAACGCCTAAACCCTAAACCCCTTAAGCCCTCAACCTTCAAGCCTCAACCCCGGATCCCTAAACCTTAGACCCAGAGAGCCCAATACCCCTTAGTTAAGCAATATACCTTAAATGATGAGGGGCTTCATATTATGATTTAAGCCATATTCCTTAACTAAGGGGTAATGGGCTCTCTTAAACCCTAAACCCTATAGATCCCTGAAAGGAACCCTAGGTATTCCTTAACTAAGGGGTATTGGGCTCTCTGGGGAAGCTGAACTCCGAGACCCTCCACCCTAAACGCGACACTCTGCGAGTCTAAGGTTTGAAGTATGGGCCCCTTTTAGGGTTTAGGGTTTAGGGTTTAGGGTTCCAAGGTTGGGAGTATGGGCCCCTAATATGGACCCTTAGGCCTTCTTGAGGGGGTTCTAGGTATATAGGGTATATAGTAGGTATTTAGGGATCCCAGGGTTGAGGGCCCATACTAGGGGCCCATGGTTTCCACCGTTGAGTGAGGCGGTGGTTCGGGGAAAATGACCAGTGGACGCGGGAGAAGGCCGGTCGGATGTAAGCCCTTGTGGGCGTTTGCATGTTTTAGGGTTTGGGAGTGTAGGGCTTTGGAAAAGAATGGTTCTGAGTTGGTTTAGGGTTTAGGGCTTAGGGTTTGCCTTCAGGCTTTGTGGTTGCAGGGTGTTGGTCTCATGAAAGGGCATAGTTAGTCATGCCAGTCCTTAGTCTTCCTTGCCATGTTCTTGTAGTATAAAATCCATTCTCTTCGGGTTTCTTAGTGTCCGTTTTTAGCAGTCTATACAGTTCCTTCGAGTCCATTTTCGCCCTCTGTAAGCACTCCCTTGCCTTCGGGTGCCTTTGTTTCCACGGATTTGAGGTTTGGGGGTCCCGGAGGCCCTAAGCCCCACACCAAAAGCACCGTAGCTCTTGGCTTAGGGTTTAGGGTTTAGGGTTTAGGGTTTAGGTATGTTCAGCTTTCCTTAAGTCGGGAATCCGAGGCCCCGAATATGTCGCATTCGCTCTCTTTTTGGTCGATCGCGCTGTCGGCACAATGCCGGTGATGTTTGGGTGGGAACCGTGGTACAGTCCCTTGCTCATTCTGGCGTTCAAAGCATCCGAAGTGTCGAGCGTCGCGGCAGAGCCACACTTTTTGCCTCCTCCGGCTCATCGGTACGGTCTCGAAATCTATACTATAAGGGCAAAAAAAATACCAATACTATTTTGGGGTTTCCCTACTACAAGTATAGTAGAATATACCCCCAAACACTATTCTAATTATTAAAGCCCGTATATTACGTTTAGCCATAGTCCTTTGTCTTTCCGACTCCCTTCCGAAGCGTGTTCTGGGCTCATTGGGTGTCTCGTGGAGTGGCTCTGGGTATCTATGGCAGCTAGGTGCGCAGCGTTTGGGGTCTACGCACGCAATATTCGAGGCTGTGCGCCTGGCCTCTGCACTTTGGCTTGAAGCTCTTTCTGATTTCTATGAGGTTCTCCGCGTCATCAACGGCATCCACCGACTGCTTTCGAACGCCGTGCCTCGGTGGAAGGCTTCTTGAATTTGTTTCCAAAGTTAGCGAACTGTATGTATGCAGCCTAGATTGGCAGGAGAGGCGAACTTACCACATAATGAAGGGGTCTTCCTTGACCATAAGCCCCGTATAGTTTAAGGACTATTTCTTGATAGAGGCATAAGTTGGGATCTCTGGGTGAAGCCCCAGCCCCTATCTCCCAAAAGGTACACACAAATCTGAAGCCTGCCCTCCAAGCCTATAACTCTAAACCCTACACCCTCCTAAACCCTAAACCTGTAGTGAAGTAGAGCGGTTTTGCGTATGGTGTCTGCAGTTTTTTGGTACCTCTACTTGGAGGATCATGGGACGTAGTAAGTAAAGTTATAACTACCTTAATTGGGGTTATAAGTATAGTTACCCTAATTATAACCCTAGTTACTAAGTCCCATGATCCTTTAAGTAGTGACAATCAACGAATCAGAGCCCCAGGACTTTGCGTACTTGAAACATCCCCTGATCCTCCAAATAAACCAGAAATTCCATGCCACAGAAAACCCTGGTGAAATCCTTATACAATCTTCACGAAACCTCACAAAATCCTATGAAGACCCATAAAACTGTATGAAACCCAATGAATCAAGATCCTCTGAAGCAACGCTCTATAGAGCCCTCGTGGTAAAAATCCTGTAAAACCAGCCCTGTGCAACGTCTGACGGCCATGAAGCTCTGGGTTCGTTCCCTCAGATTCCAGATGGCTGAGCAGTTACGAAAACTGTTCCTTGGTTCCTTATCATATCTTTTCTACAACAGAACCCCAAAATCCTAATTTGATTATTGAGGCCGCTCTGTTACGGTTGAGGGTCTCGCGAATTTGGATTCAGGGTCTACTGTCGGAAAGAGTTGTCGTCGTCCTGATGGCTGGTGGCTATTGTGGCTAGCCTTAAACCCCAAAACCACAAACCCTAGGCGCTAAGCCCTAAAGCCAGGTTTCGCGTTTAGACCCAAGGAAAGTTGCAAGTTTCGGATTGCCAACGTCCCACAAACGCGCGGGATTTAGGGATACTTAGGGTGAGGTTGCCTGGCGGTTTTGTGGGTACCTTCGAGCTTAATGTAGGGGCCCGGGTTTAGGGTTTGGGGTTTAGAGTAGTTCTGGGTTTATCAGGATTTTCCAGGTATCGGGTTTAGGGGTGAGTTTCGGGTTTATTGAAGGGGCCTGAGTAGTTGGAAGCATAATTCCTTTGGCTTCCTCAGTTTATGTATAGTACAAACCCACAAAACCCACATCTTAAGCCAGGACTACATCTACCCGGCGGATGCCTGCGTTCCTTGGGCCTTCAGTTTCAGCCCATATCACGTGGCCCTTAAATGCTACGCCCGAATATCTCAGCATTTCGGGGGTCGCTTGTGATTTCGGCAGTTCGGGGGCAGTTGCGACTTCTTTGCTGGGTCTCCAGCCTTGCCCCCGGTCAGCTTCTCTCGCAACCTGTGGCCGCCCCTTCTACCCGGATTAACAAGGGACCCCGGAAAAAGGGGTACCTAGGTCTCTAAGAAACCGTGCATCGTGACACCTACGACCACGCAAGCCCTGAAACCAGATAGTTCCACGTCAAGCTGTAAAAATGAAAGCCCCGAACCCAAACACGAAGCCTTGAACCCCCTCAACCGCAAGCCCTAACTTTGTACCCTGAGCCTCAACCCTAAACCCAAACACCTTGAACCCTTAGACAGACCTAAATTACAAGGCCTAGAGAAAGTCCGGAATCCAGAATACTCCAACGAAGAAGTCTGAGTTACGACGACGACTCTACTCCTCCTTTTGGAGTTATATGATACACCGCCAAGAAACTTGTTCTATATAATCATGAGGAAACCCCTGCGCATGTTTCATCCTCCGTGTTTGATCGGTCCCAAGCCTAGACTTGAGGGGTTCCAGTATGCTTTGGGGTTTGTGGTTCAGAGGTTTTCCGGGCTCGAGGCTCTTGTTTTTTTTTTTTGGTTCGGGGCTTGAGATGGGACATTTTCGGCCTTTAGCGCCTAGAGGGCTTGGGGTTCAGGGCTTGGGGTTTAGGGATGAGGGCTTGGGATGGCTTAGGGCAGTTTGGTGACGCCGCCCCGCTAATGACCTCTCCGCTAAGGCAATAACAGCCCCGTTCCGGTCGCTTGTGTTTTTTGGGGTGGATCTGGGGATGAGTGCCCATTTCCCGAAAGGCGAAACCACCTTGCGCCAGGCCTGCATATTCCAAGGACCCGGGCCTGAACCGGTCCTCCTTGCAATTTCGTGGATTTTGGGGTGGCGCAAAATTTCTGGAAATTTAATTGGAAATGACAATATTTTAGTGGGGCCGGGTGCCGATGTCGGGGTATCCCCTTTCTTTGTGTGTGCCTACTCTATCCCTGTGTGCTCAAAGCGGGCTAGCTTTCAACCAAAAGTTGCGCTCATTGTGACTTCGGCACGTTTTTGGTTTGAACACTGGTGTGATTGTAACAAGTGGAAGCAATCTCTGGGCAGAGAAGACTCAGCGGTGTGCCATTGTGGCGAAAGGGCTGAGTGCCCAGATAACATCGTTCGGTTTTAGGGACCTGCCTGTCGAGGTCGCTTTTCGGGACATGAGCCCGTGGCAGCACGTGCCCTTCAAGAACGGGACACGGGCCCGGCACAAAGGTCTGCTAAGTTGGATTTAAATTGGACATCACTCAGCGATCCATGAGGAACTGGCGCTGGGACATGAGCCCAGAAACGCCCGCAGGCCATTTGCTTCTTGCACTTGCATCTTGGCTCCTGCACGGGGTCTTGTGCTGTGCCGATAGGTCAGGTTGTTGGGACATGAGCCTGAGTGCGTTGGACTTGGCATGTTTTCTCAAGTCGAAGCGGTTTGTTGAAGTCTAACCGCTGAGGCAGATTGCTGGGACGTGAGCCAAGGCGGAGCCGTGTTGTGAGACTTTTGTCAGTTCAGGGCCGAATCACGGCAGGAGTAATGCCCAAGCGCCCAAGCGGAAGCCCCATGTGCCCACGCGCCTGGATTTCGGAGCGGTGCCCGACTGCCATGGCGCAACTCCGGCCGAACGGATCATCGGACCGAGCTTGCACGAGCGCGGCACAGCCTACTGAGGACAAGGATCGAGCTCTGGAGGAGCTGAGGTCTGCCTTTCACGCGAGGTCCGCTCAACGCTCAGTTCAGTCCACACTGCAAACTTGGGTTGATTTTCACAAGGCTTGGTTCGGATCGGTGAATGCTCTTCCGTTGACCAGGGAGAGATTGAGGGAGTTTCCGCGATGGCAAAGCGTGGGGGCTACAGATCGTGGGCAAACTATCTGACCAGAGCCAAACAGGAGCACATTCGGTCTGGCTTTGCATGGGCCGCAGAGTTAGGCCTAGCTTACACGGAGTGCAAGCGGTCAGTGGAAAGGGGCCAAGGCCCCACCCAGACAATCAGCGGCGCTAGATGTACTTGCTGTCTCCACATTTCACATAATTTGAGCCACTGGTCGACAGAGGTATGGACCTCAGGCGATGTTCCTCTTTGGTTGCATGTTCCTCACGCGTGAGATCGAAGTTTCGTTGGTGAGGATCGGACATGTCACAATGGATGCCTCTGCAACTGCAGTATCTTTGCTGTTAGCGGCGTCGAAGACTCATCCTCGGGCTTTGTCGGTCTGAACAAGAACATAGATGTCCCTGTGTTCCACTGTGGTCGGCCTGTGTCCATTCCATGTTATTGCCTCGCACTTGGAAAACCTGAAGAGACACTTCGGTCCGCTGCGTTCGGATATGCCGCTTTTCCTCAATAAGGGTTTGGGCTTTGCGGAGAAGGAATGTGCAGTGCAGACGATTGAGGCGCTGGCTACTCGTCTGAGGATATGCGCCCGTGATACGGAAGGCAAACGCCTTTTCGGCGGACACACGCTGCGGGTATCGTGTGCGCGCTTTCTGGCGGACATAGGTTTGGGGGAAACGTTGATCTCCTTGCTAGCAAGGTGGGTTTCACCCATCATTTTGAGATACGTGCGGGAAGCTCCGCTCCAAGCTTTGCACAGAGAGTTTGCGACTGCATTCACTTCCCCTCATCCTGTTGCGAGTAGTTCCTCACATCATGCGGAAAGCGCACTCCATGCACAGATGCACGAGATCCGTTTCCTGATGAATCAGCAAAAGGAGGAGGAGGGAAACTCAAAGAAGAGTTGGAGAGCCTCTGGAAGCTCTTCAACGTCAGTCATTCTGAAGGAAATCTAGAGTTCATTGTGAACAACGACTCGCATGCTGGACATCGTGTGGAATTTATGTCTTTGGAGGTTTCGGCCAGCTCCTGGAGAACCCACTGTGGGTGGCCATTCGCCTCAAGTCAAGTAATGGCTCCGTTTGGAAACCTAATTAGATGAATGTGTCAGCATGCCGGACGTGCTTCCGCATGAAACCCGATGACGAGCCAAAGCGCCAGCAGGGAAGTGAAACTTCCAGCTCATCATCAAGCTCATCGGACTCCGGATGCATATCAGCAGCGATCACAAAAGATTAGATTCAACCCGATGCTGATGGTGGGAGGGTGGGGGCAGAGTTTTGCTGGAAGTTGTTGGTTTGAACACTTGTGTGATTGTAACAAGTAGAAACAATCTCTGGGCGGAGGAAAGATTCAGCCGTGTGCCATTTTGGCGAAAGGGCTGAGTGCCCAGATAACATCGTTCGGTTTTAGCTCACCCGCCACTCCCATAAAAAGAGGGGCCAGCAGGGAAGTGAAACTTCCGGCCCATCATCAAGCTCATCGGACTCCGGATGCATATCAGCAGCCATCACGAAAGATTAGATTCAATCCGATGCTGATGGTGGGAGGGTGGGGGCAGAGTTTTGCTGGAAGTTGTTGCCTCTGGTGGGCCCGCCGCAACTTGCAAGGCCGGCTACAAACCTGTCAGCAGTAAATATTAAGGCTTCGAGCAGAGGGCGCGAGGGGCGTTCTTTGCCGGAAGCCCTTACTTCTCGTCGTGCGGCCGAATCAAGCCGCGAGGACCAACCCGACACCAAACCCATCTCGTTGAAGGTTGCTGTGAAATAACGTCTGTGTGTGGTAGAACTGCGAAGGGAAGCTGAGAGCAAGCAATGGGTGGTGAACCCCAAAACCCGAATTGAGAATACTATATGCTGGCACAAGCGCGCGATAAGTGGGCGCACCCCCATTCCGACAGAAACGCACCCCGCACGCACGCTGTACACACACACACACACACACCTTAAACCCGAAACACTAAGCCTTAAACCCCTAAACCTCTCGCAACCAGGGCCTTAGCATGAAAGGTTTAGGGTTCAGGGGAATTGCAGTGACAAATGCTTAAGAGCTCAATGAAACGTTTCCTTGATCCTTTAAGCAAGCCTTGGGAAGTGGGATTGAGGACGCGACTACATTCGCGTACGTCTATCCGAAGCCACCGCGGAATCGCAATCGTCGTGGTCGTTACGCGCCCCGGTAATTCAGAGTGTTTCAGCAAAGATCTTTTGGCCTTTCGATTGAATGTGACAGGTTGGTATTTGAAAATTGACTCTGCCGTTTTGACAATGTGGCCTCGGGAAGTAGTATCTCGAAGAAGTGGCTGTATGTAGTAGTGGCGGGCTGATAGAAATCCAACAGCCCATAGGCGCGCCTAAATTGTCGTGCCTCTTCTTATCTTCCCAAAGCAAACAGGGACCCAATCTTGTGAGCTTCGGGGTTTAGAAACTTGAATCCAAGATTTAGGTTTAGCGCCGTAAACCTCACAAGCAAGGTGTTCCACCTCTGTCAGTCCTTCATACACGCTTCTACCTCCTCGCAGATCGAGACCCTCACACACGAGGCGTTGGGTTTAGGTAGGTGCATTTTGGTTTCGTAAAGCTGTCGGGTTTGTATTACGCCTTCTTTGTTTTGCTTTGGGGCTCCTGATTGAGAATTGGTGAATAGCAGCAAAGGAATCCGTTGTTTAAGCGGGTCTGCTGGGAACTATGCTTGTTCTTATGTAAATTGACCGCCGTGATTTGCGCAGGACCGCTTGGGTAGTGTCCAAAGCTTAGATCCGTAGCATTGAATCACAACAGCCCGGACGTTAGGGTTTAGGAAGTACGGATTTAGAATTTAGGGGTTGGTTTGGGGTTTGGGTGAGGGTCTTGTGATGCGGTTTAGGGCGGGCTGTGTTGGTTCTCTGTAGATTGAAGTTGCTGTGAACCCCAGGTCCTTTCAACACTTGAAGCCCAGAACCCCAAACCTTGAACTTCTCACACCCAGATGATGCAATTAGATACATATCAGAGAACAGCAGGAATGGATGCCAAATGGGCGTAGGAAAATACATGGGATTTCTGTTTTCTGTTATCTTCAGAAATGGATGCAATGAGGCGGGCAAGTTTGTACAATTTTTTTTGGTGAACCTTTGTTGCCGGGACTCTGGGTCTTGATCATCCTATCTGGTCCTAGGTTGTAATCACAGTCGCCATGGCCGATGACGGCTGGGTTAGCATGCGCAAAGCACAGTGCTTGAGGACGGAGTGACAATCAAGAAGGCCCGTGCTGAAAATGGTGCTTCACTGACCTTGTATACATCCCAGACTCAAGTCTAGTCAACTGATCATGCTTTTGTGGCAACTCTTGAGATGGATCTGTCGAGATTCATCTAATTTCCCTGGCAAAAAGGACGTAAAATGGACGCCTCCCCTCGCTTGAGCGTCCATTTTGCGCCCCTTTCCTAGCAGACCCCCCCCCCCCCCACATGCACTAGAGGTCTCACCCCTCCGCCCCCTTGGGCGTCCATTTTGCGCATATCTCCTGACTGACTCCCCATATCCATTTTTCCTGTATCCCGGGCAATGTGGACGTAAAGCCCGCCTGCTTTTTCCTTGTGCCGCTGGCGTGCGCGGGATCCATGTTGCATTCACTTCTAGTGGTGTCTGATAATACTTAAAGGATCATGGGACTTTGTAACTAGGGTTATAATTAGGGTAACTATACTTATAACCCCAATTAAGGTACTTATAACCTTACTTACTAAGTCCCATGATCCTCCAAGTAGACGCCACAAGTGTCTTCATTTTCAACATTTATTTTATGTTGTTGGCACGTCCATTTCTGGGCTCTGGGGGTTTCCAGAAAATTGGGGGCACCTTGTTTTGGGGTCCTTATGATAAGGATCCTACTATTTTGGGTACTATATTAGGGGTCCCCTATTTTCCAAAAAAATGGCATTGTAACCTTGACTTCCTGCCCGGAATAATTTAGTCCGCTGCAAGCGGTGGAGATTTCTAAACCCAACCTCTGAGGCGTCGCACTACACCCTAAACCCTAGCCCCAGTATCGAGGTCTGTCTTACAAGTGATGGTGTCCCCTTATTCCGTATATGACAGCACTACAGTAAGACCCTATCGAGCCCCTAAAGTGAACCCTGAAGTTAAACCTGGAGCCCTGAACGTCGAGCTCTAAGCCCTATACGCTAGACCTGAGCCGCAGACCCTAGCCCCTAAATCTACATGCTACACTCTGCACCTTAAGTCCTAAACCCGAAACCATAATCCTGAAGCGTAAATCCAGAATCCAGAGCACTTGATTGAGGCTTCGCACCACGAGACCATGTATACTGACGACGTCTGCGCTGACGGAGGGACCTCCAAAGGCTGTCCAAAAGCCTACGGACGGCGCACCTGTCAGAAGCCGGGTCGAGAAAAGTAAACAGTTTTTAGACCAGTTTTTCTAGGGTTTGAGGGTTCGGTTAAATCGTTGTGTAGGGTTTCAGGATTGGTATAAAAGATGGGGGGACTCAGTAGGACTCAGTAAGTAGGGTCATAATCAGCATCGTTGGCTTAGTACTTTTGACTACAGTTGATTTTTCTGATTGCCGTGCTTATGCTAAGTCCCGTGATCCTTGAAGTAGGGTTTAGGGTTATGGGGTTTAATTAAGTAGTTCGTAAAAGTTGCTAGGAAGGGCTTTTAGGTGTCCTTATATATCGAGGGCATGCATCATGGATACTGGTTCTTTCGAAAGTTTTTGCAACACAGTAAGCCCTCAACTTCTTTCTTACAGCTGGCTGCCACTAAGGAGATTGGCGGAGATCTACCCCAGCGACGCCCAAAACAATGCCGACAACTACTGCTTCTTCATCAATGATGAGGCTTTGATGAGCTTAGTGCAGGTTTTGGGTCTAGGGTCCAGGGTAACGTAGGGGCGTGGATAACTAAATTCGAAATATTCAGGCCCGCTTCATAGTAACCCTGATAGAGCCCTGAGACCAGAACTAACACCCGAGACTCAAGCTGCAAGTTGCAGGTGACTCGACCCAGCAACCCAAGTCCGAAACAGAAACCCTAAACCCTAAACCCTAAACCCTAAACCGTTCATGCCATAAACCAGAACTTACTCCGCAAATCCTGTACCGTAGCCCCACAGCCTGAACCCTGAGCCTGAACCCTTGAACCCTTAATCCTAAACTTAGAATTGTAAATCCCAAACCCGCAATTCCTAAAGGGCCTAAACCCCTCAAACCAAGCCCTTGGGCTCTTTGGGTTGGCGGGACAAAGGTTCGGTAGAAGATAGAAGTTGGAGAGCTTGTGGCACATGAGGGCTTTGGCTTTTGTGTCTACGAGGCTTGCTGTAAGGCGCTTCTATGGGCCGTACAGGTCTCTTGAAAGGGTTTTATGAGCGTTCTATGAGTGTCTAGGTTTAATGCTACTCCGAAGAGTTCCTTTTGAGAAGCGCTAGTCTCAACAGTCAGGCCTTTGCAATATGGGGTTTCTGAAGCCTTCGTGTGATGCTGGTCCTGCTATAGTGGGCTCCCTTGCTGTCGGAAACTCCCAGATGGAAACAGCTCATCATCCACTAACTACTTCCGAATCAAGAGTGGTGCGTTCGGGGTTCGGGGGTGCAGGGTGTATGGCGAGTTTATGGTTTGGGGTTGGGGTTTGGGGTTTAGGGACCCGCTAAGTTTGGTTCTCCATGCTTCTACAAGGTTGACCAAACCTGTGCGGTTTGAGTCTTGTAAGTGACCAAGGTGGCAACCGCGCGCTGGTGAGATATCCGACCCAGATGCAGACAGATTCCGGAATTCGGCCAGAGTGGGCCTTTCGGTAATCGTTTGCCGACCCATCCAGAATCTTTGGACCTATGATCGCTTTGCTAGAATCGATCAAGCAACGTGGACAGCAACCGGGGTGTCAGTACCAACCATGCTAGCAGTGGGAATGCTATTCACAAACTATTTGAGCTTGCAGTAGTAGTAGTAGTAGTAGAAGTAGTAGAAGTAGTAGAAGTAGTCGTAGTAGTAGTAGTAGCAGTAGTAGTAGTAGCAGTAGTAGTAATAGTAGTAGTAGTAGTAGTAGTAGTAGTAGTAGTAGTAGTAGTAGTAGTCGTGGTGGTGGTGGTGGTGGCGGTGGTGGTGGTTGTGGTGGTGGTGGTGGTACTACTACTATTATTATTACTACTACTAATAATAATAATTACTACTACTACTACTACTGCTACTGGTACCGGTAGTTGTTCTTGGACTAGTAGTATCAACGGTGTCCACTGCAGCGATTGCGGACTTCGTAGCAGAGTATGGTCTCGGCTTGTCTTTACATGGTTTGAAAACCAGGCATCCACACGCTCCAGCCGCTTCGAGAATCGTAGCACTCACTTGTGGTGGATGTGCGCAAGCAGATTAAAAAAGTGGCCAGCCGCCCGTCTCACGCGTTTTGAGGGTACTCAGGTGCGTGCCGGTGTGAGGTTCAGGGTGTTGAGCTATAACAGAGCAGGGCCCAAACAGTTCACCTACGCACAAGGATCTCACAATCAACCTTGCCTGGAGTCGCTCCTACAAGGTCCTTATGATTCTCTGGTCTTTCTCGGTCTTCATTACTGACAAGCTTATCTCGAATCCTGTTTTCTGCAGATCGAACAGGGGCCTTCACAAGCAAACAAACCGTAGAACCTGTAGACTGTAAATCCAGAACACTAAACTCAAACCAAAAGCCTTGACACCTTAAAACATCCTAAAGCTCCAAAGCCTCAAACTCCAAAGCCCCTAACCCGACACCTGCGAAGCCTTCAACAAACCGTCAACCCCTAAACCCGTGGGCCCGCGAGCCACGCAAGACTCAGGTCCCCTAAAACACTGTGGAATCCCACCGTGTTGACTAGGTAGGGCTTTGGGACATTTTATATTTTCCCTTATTGGGCTTAAGAGGATCCTATTAACTGATATTCTTCAAAAGCTTTAAAAGCCCCACCAAGTTGATAAGTTCAAGATTCCTTCATTCTCGAGAGCCGGCCGTCACCCCTCGAAGCCCAGAAAGTCGTAGACTACACCCAAAGACCTATAAAATCCCATAATCATAGTGATCATGAGAATTTTTTTGAAGCCCTGCAAAGACCCCTATGACGACAGACCAATATGAGACCCTATACCAACTTTCGCGACACCACCGAAAAGGGCCCTAGCCTCAACCCCTGAGGCCTACACCCTAAACCCCAGTAGACCCCTTTAAGAGACCCTTTCAGGAACCCTACATGTATAACGAGGAACCGGACCACTCCTTGGGTGGGCACATGATCGCTGGCCTCCTAGAGCCAATGCCCGGCCTACACCTCTTCACCCTGCCACCTGGCTTTGAGCTTAGGGTTTAGGGTTTAGGGGTTAGGTTTAGTGTTTAGGGTTTAGGAAGGGTACTATAATGCCACCTTGCTTTGAGGCTAGGGTTCGTTCAAAGGGGTCTACAAGGGTTGCTATAAAGGATCTATAAGGGTACTATGATGCCACCTGGCTTTGATGTTAGGGTTAGAGTTTAGGGCTCAGGGGTTTAGGCGTTTCTTTGTTTGTTTGTCTGTCTTTTAACAGCTCACAGGGCTTATCGGTTGCGTGTGTGTGTGTGTGTGTCTTTGTATGCGTATGTGAAATATATATATATATAAACATACACATACATGTGTATGCACATGTTCGTACATGTCCACAACTATCACTGCGCGACCTGGCTCGGCGAAGGCGGTTTCTTGTTTGTCCTTGTCGATTAGGGGTTTTGTAGGATTTCATGGGCTCATTTGTGGGTATGTATGTATGTATGCATGTATGTATGCGTGTATACATATATTATATAATGTACAGATAGATAGCTAGATAGATTAGCTCGCTAGGTAGCTAGATAGATAGACATGTAGGCATATAGATGGATAGATCATAGGGTCTTATGGGACTTTAGGAGTTGTATGGGACTTTAGGAGTTTATGGGACTTTAGGAGTTGTAAGGGCTTGTGCGGGGTTGTTCAGGCGTTTTGTGCAGTTCACCCGAAGCAGCCTCGAAGCTTTCCAGGCAAGAAAGGTGCGACCGCTGCTTGAAGGATCAGCCTGCCGGATTAGGGTTTAGTGTTTAGATTTTAGGGTTTAGAGTTTGGGGTTTAGGGTTTGGGGTTCAGGGTTTAGGGTTTGGGAGTTTAGGGTTTAGGGTCTAGGTGTTTAGGGTTTAGGGTTTAGGATAGAAGGTACTTAAAGGTTCTTGGGAATTAGAATCGGTTAGGAGTAGGGTAACTACAGGCATGCTTGTTTGTAGCCCCGACTAAGGTACTTGTAGCCCTAACTTATCTAAGCCCCCCTATCCTTTCAGTGGAGACAACCCTCAACCCTAAAACCCTAAACCCCTAAACCCCTAAACCCTAAACCCCTAAACCCTAAACCCCTAAAGCCCTAAACCCCTAAAACCCTAAACCCCTAAACCCTAAACCCCTAAACCCTAACCCTATCCTCTCAGTTGAGAACTCCGGGCTCCTTCCTGCAACTCGGTTTTTTGGTAAGGGGTTTCGGATATTAGAGGGCCTAAATAAATTATATTGGGGGTTCCTGATTATACTTATAGTATAATGGGCCGCAGAACCCTACTCTAATTATTAAGGTCCCTATATGGGTAGTTGTCAAAATTATGGTCCCTTTTTGGGTACGCTACATAAAAGGTGCCGTATGATAATAGGGACCCAAAAAGGGACCATAATATTGACAACCACCTATATTACAGCACGTCGATCGGGATCCTTTCAGGGGTCGAGTCGAGATGCGCTCGGATTTAGGTTTTAGGGTCCAAGGCAAACACCAGAGGTGCCGCGCTATTTCCAGTTTTCTGTCTGGTGCTTAGTGGGAATGGGGGAATGGATCCCTATAGTAGTCCCTATATAATCCCCAATTCCCCCATTCCCTACTCAGAACCAGACAGTTTTCTGGCGGTTGCCGTGCTGTTGTTATTGCAACCAACTGCACGCTTACTGCCTTGCTGCTTGTCTTCTATGTGGAGAGTTTCACAAGGGTTCTCATAAATGCAGTCGATGCCGGCCAAACAGACTGAACAAGCCGCCAGGACTACCTAAAGAAGCACTCACCATCGGAATCGCAGGCAGGATCGCATCTTATAAAGTCTTAAGACACGTTGATGGGCTTGGAAACTCAGGGAAAATCAGGGGACTAGGTACTTCTCAAGGGCTTCCTTCAACAGCTCAAACCCTAAACTTAAGTATTCCCGCCCCTACGCTTAAACACCCATATGTCCGCAACTTGAAGAATCAAGGAACTGCGCAAGCAGGGTCAGAAGTGCAGCACTTGCATGTTGTGGAATGTCCATATGGTTTACTATCTCTGACCTTCCAAGCTGAATAATCCGAAGCCTGCAAGCCTAACCAATACGGACATCGCACTAACAAACCCGTGTAGAGCCCTACTTTTCGGTTTTTAACAATTAGTAGTCAATTTCCCTTTGCGGTCCCTACATAACCATATCGAATACACGCTGAGACGCTCTTTTAATCATAAGGGGCCCTATAATTACTAAACCCTTCTAGGATCACTAGAAGAAGCCGTTGTAAGCCCTAAACCCTAAACCCTAAACCCCTAAACCCTAAACCCCTAAACCCTAAACCCCTAAACCCTAAACCCTAAATACCTTTTGGAAGCACCCCCTCTTAGGATTAAGGAGGAGGTTTCCTCTATTCGAGTTCAGGCCTCAGGGCTCCCCCCCCNCCCCCCCCCCCCCCAGGGTCCCCTAGGGTCCCCTAGGGTTTAGGGTTTAGGGTTTGGGGGTTTAGGGTTTGGGGGTTTAGGGGTTTAGGGGTTGGTTCAGGGTTCCCCCTCTCGCACCACGCGCTGAGTGACTGGGTTTCGGGTTTAAGGTTTAGGGTTTCGGGTCTAAGGTCAAGGTTTTTTACTCTGCTGTAGGGGGTCGGAAGAATCCGCCATAGTATGGTAGGGGTCGGAAGAATTAGCCATAGTGCCACAGCATCCCCTTCTAGTCCCTAGATAGCTGCATTCCAGAATTTACCCGCTTAAACCCAATTCTGACCATCAAGGCACCTACCCAGAGAGCCCAATACCCCTTAATTAAGGAATATGGCTTAAATCATAATATGAAGCCCCTTATAATTTAAGGCATATTCCTTAATTAAGGAGTATTGGGCTCTCTGGGTATATCAAACCTGCACCCTGGGAGCCACAAGCCCTAAACCCGGAACCCTCAATGCGAACCTTGAACCCTAAAGACTTAACCCTAAACCCTAAACCCTAAACCCTAAACCCTTAAACCCTAAACACTTAACCCTAAGCCCTAGACTCCCAAACTGCCAAGCCGTACTTTGCACACCCCAGCTTTGCGACTTAGAGGTTAGGGCTTGTCAGAAGTTCAGGTTTCTTGTTTGTTTAGGGTTTTTCCGGGTCTTGCAACCCGATGCCTCAGTCCTATCTTCCCTGCTGCAGTTGGCCTTTATCGTGTCCAGCATCATGCAGGGCCTGGGACATATCCACCAGCAGCATGCTTCTTGGCCTTGCACAGTCCTGATCGTAATGAGCTACCAGGAAGGAACAAGCAGCCTCGTAGTAGCAGTAGTACTAGTAGTCGTCGTCGTAGTAGTCGTGGTGGTGGTGGTGGTGCTGGTGGTGGTAGTGGTAGCAATGGTAGCAATAGCAGTAGCAGTAGCGGTAGCGGTAGCAGCAGCAGCAGCAGCAGTAGCCGCGCGGGGCTTGGAATTCTGGATGCGCGCTTGAGGTCCTAGAGCAGTAAGCCGCAGTGGCCCGAAACCCTGCCGCTAAAACAGCCCAGAACCCTAAACCTCTTAATGAAAAGCTTCTTGGTACCATAACTCAGGTGTTCCATCGCGACCTGACGGACGGTGGCCTTCCACGGTTGCATCTGTTTTCCGCGTTCGGGCTTCAGGGCGTCTTGGTTTACTACTACTCCTGCTGCTGCCACTACAACAGTACTACGCCGATTGCTACTGCTGCTACAGACTCTGTCGCGGTCAGCACCAACTCGGGTTCACGGAAGATGCGACATTTGGTGCTTTTTCAGTCTTATTATGTCAGAATCAATACCAGGGTCCTTTGGGTTTGAGTCTCCGGGCCAAGAGATTATCGGATCAGTGTTCAAGAAATTTAGGATGTCCAGGGATTAGCTCAGTGTCTATCTTCTGACCTTTGCCAACCCCGAGCCAGGCAACATCCTCTTGACAGACATGGGCCGGCGCATCGTTCTCTGTGACTTCGACCTCTCTGTGCAGACTCGAGGCGTGGCCGGCAAACAGCACACCTGCCTTGAAACCTCGGGTCACATGGGAGAAGGACATGCAACAATAGTTCAGTGGCTCAAGGCCCACTGCGCAGGCAAGCGCCCAGGGGAAACAGGCCTGGGAAGGAGGAAGCTACACCTAAGGCTCAAGCTGTACAGACAAGCCGTTGTCAGTGGTAGTAGTGGTAGCAGTAGCAGTAGCGGTGGCGGTAGAGGTAGCGGCAGCGGTAGCAGTAGCAGCAGTAGCAGCAGCAGTAG
Organism: Symbiodinium sp. clade A Y106; assembly: GCA_003297005.1. Classification (NCBI taxonomy): domain Eukaryota; class Dinophyceae; order Suessiales; family Symbiodiniaceae; genus Symbiodinium; species Symbiodinium sp. clade A. Next base: position 24,400 of record BGNK01004444.1, read on the forward strand.
TAGTAGTAGTAGTGGTAGTAGTGGTAGTAGTGGTAGTGGTAGTGGTAGTAATAATAGTAGTCGTAGTAGTAGTAGCAGTTGTAGTAGTAGTAGTAGTAGTTGTAGTAGTAGTCGTTGTAGTAGTAGCAGGAGTAGTAGTCGTAGCAGTAGTAGTCGTAGCAGCAGTCGTCGTGGTGGTGGTGGTGGTAGTGGTAGCAATGGTAGCAATAGCATTGGCAGTATCGATAGCGGTAGCAGTAGCAGTAGCAGTAGCAGTAGTAGTAGTAGTAATAGTAGTAGTAGTAGTAGTAGTAGCAGGTACCCCCCTACCAACTACACTTGCTCTTAACCATGTTATCTGTGGCTCGTAGTAGTAGTAGTTGTAGTAGTAGTAGTTGTTGTTGTTGTGGTTGTCGAGGTGTGCACAAACCTAACAGAACTAATCTTCGAAACAATCGAAAGCTCAACACCGGCACAGGCGCCTCGGAGGTCGTGTGGCGCTGTGGAACCCCAGGCGCGACGGTTTCAATAGACGCAAGAGGTTTGGTATATCCCGCAGTGTGTTTAGGAGTAGCAGTGGCAGTCGCAGTAGTCGTAGTCGCGTCCGTGTTATTGCTCTGTTATTGCTCGTAGTCGTAGCAGCAGCAGTAGGAGAGTAGTCGTACTAGTAATCGTAGTCGTCGGCGGGTCCGTGTTCGTAGTCGTAGAAGCAGTCGTAGTCACAGTCGTAGTCGTTTTCGTAGTCGTGTCGTAGTCGTAGTCATAGTCGTAGTCGTCGTAGTAGTCGTCGTCGTAGTAGGTCGTCGCTGTGCAGCAACATGGCTAGTAGCAGGCCTGGTAGTAGAGTGGTGTCCGAATCACCGGAAGCTGAATTCCGGCCAGAAGGCAAAAGCCCTGTGTTCTTGTTCTTTAACTGAGTATGTACTCCACCTCAGCTTTCGTTCCTTACCATACGAACACCTTCAGAAAAGCCTGCAGAAAGGTGGAACATCGTTCAAGGTCCTTACCAAAGGTGTGAACATCACAGTAAGTTCCTCCACAAAAGCTCTGAAACTCATCACTCAGAAGCCAGAATCGGAGCCGCTCAGGCTTCGTCGCGCCGGAGGTGTTGACCAAGCGGCGAGGCCTACTATAGGGGCCGAAATAATTACCAATATTATTATAACTATTGTATAATATACCCCGAAACCTTATTCTAACCTATGAAGGTCCCTGTAGTACTAAGAAAGATACAGGGTGTACCTTTCATTTTCGAAACTCCCATACAGGGTTTAGGATTCAAGGTTGAAGGTTTAGGATTTCGGGCCCCTTCGTCGAGGAAGATCTAGAGCGTAGGTTTGACGGGGTAAGGGGTTCAGGGTTTAGGGATTTAGGGATTTAGGGATTTAGGGTTCAGGGGTTTAGGGTTCAGGGGTTTAGGGTTCAGGGGTTTAGGGTTTGAGGGTGCCCTTTGTCAAAGAAGATATGGGGTTTAAGGATCTTTAAGGTTTCGGGTCTGGAGCCCTTTGTTAAGTAGGAGTTAAGGAAGACATTTGGGGCTTAGGGTTTAGGGGTCCCCTGGCAAGGAAGATAGAGGTTTGAAGGTTTGGGGTTCAGGGGTCCCTAGGTGGGGAAGAACAGGTTGCTAAACTGTTTTAGAGAGGGTTTCGGGTGATCTGCGGGGTCAGAGGTCGACGGCTTCAGGGACAGAAGGGTTTCGAGTTTGCGATTTGGAGTTTAAGGTTTAAGCATTTGTAGTTTAGGTTTGTTGTTTAAAGGTTTAGGGTCGGATGGGTTTCGAGTTTATGACTTGTAGTTGGAGGTTCAAGGGTTTAGGAACCAGAAGGGTGTAGGGTTTGGGAGATCCTTCGTTAAGGAAAGTCGGGTCTTTGTAATAGTTACAAACCCTAAACCCTAAACCCTCAACCCTAAACCCATATCAGGGTTTGGGAGGGTTTCCAAGCGGATTCTTGCGATTGATCAGCCGTTGGTGCGCATCCTTGCGATCAGGATCCTGCTATGGGGATTTCGGGCTCAGGGGTTTAGGGGTTTAGGGTTTATGGTTCTTTATGTTGCTACTGCTGCGAGGAAAGCTTTCTGAAACGCACATGCAACCACCCACACGTGCAAAACCCGAAGACGAGCTCAAAGAGCCCTTTATAGGACCAGGTAACGAAGGATGCGGTGCAGAGATTTGGGGCTTTGCATCCTTCAGCTCTGAATTGAGGCTATCTGCCCTTGGGTTTCGTGTTTCGGGTAAGTCATCTTGCTGAAGATAGCACTGAGGGAGCCTAAAGCCACGAATTTTTGCAATGCTCCTTACATCAGAATAGCAGGCTATCTACACTTCTCGAAGTATTCCTTAGTTACGGGGCTTTGGGCGCGAGCTTGGCGACGGCGAGCGCAGTGATGGACCCGTCGGCGTACCGGAGATCAATTAGGGTAATATTCCGTACACTGAGCTTCTTCAAGGCCAGGTGCCCGAGCCCGGCATGGATTGGAGGGGTACGGTTCCCTATGAGACTTTGTCCGATGATCTCTTGAATCGCCTCGCGACAGTGGCTTAGCAGAGCATGGCTCCCCCGCTCTGGGTGCTGGCTGCAGTCCCAGTTGTTCGCGTGACTGTGCAGCTACGCCGTGGCCATGCATACATCCCCATAGGCCCTATATCATATTGGATCACAATCTACCACAAAATCCTAATCGAAGCCCGACCGCCCTGCCGACGAGGACGCGCAGAACCGACACCTTAAGCAAGCTTAGTTGCGGCATGCATATACTGTCCTAAACCATAAGTCAAAACCCCAAGTCACCCTAAACCCTAAACCCTAAACCACAAAGTTCTCAAAGAAAATCCATTGAACAGAGAAAGCAGCAGCAAAAGAACAGAGTTCCGGGACAGGCACGGCCCGAAGTGATATCTTCAGCGTGGGCGTGGTCGCCTTCTTCGCGGCATGCGGCACACATGCCTTCATGAAGGACTCCTACAAGGCACGGTTCTGTAAATGCTTTGTCATAGTCGTTAAGGCCTTTGTGGTGCGGGTTCTAGGGGTGCTTGAGGGCCCTGCGCTCTTTTCTCTGGCCCTTTAGGATTTAGAGGCGTTGTCTTGGGAGGCTTCTTCTTCACGAAGCTTTGTGTGACCCGGTGTGCCGTGATCGGGCTTTACGGTTTAGTTTTATGGTTTAGGCTGTAGGATTGAGGGTTTCGGGTCTAACCCAACACCGTCACCCGGGACAACCAGGTGCAGTGCTTGTGCAATCCCAACGGGTCCCAAGTACCGGTGTAGGAGGGTAAAGTATTAAAGTGCTCCGGGTGTAGGGTTCTGGGTCTAAGGGTTCAGGGTTCCGGTAATTATAGGCGAAGGTGCAGTTCCCATATTAGGAATTGCCAGTCTGGTTTGCGCAAGTATCCCCCAAATAGAGGTACTCGGGGTGCTTTGGGAATACACCAGAAGTTTCGAACCGAAAGCCTAATCTATAGGGGTCTAGGCTGTTACCAAGGCTGCTTTTTGGGATTGCTTAATACGATTGATAGCAATGAAACTGCAATGAAATCTTCTTGCACCCCTAAAACCCTACTGCAATCAGTAAGCCCCTTAGATTCGTATTCCTACCCCAAAACTCCACCGTGAAAGCCTTTTGGGAAGCCTTTTGGTTCGAACCCTTATTCAAAGGATCAGGGGACGCAGTAATTATGCGGGGTTTAGGCTTGAGGGTTTACCTACTTGCCAAGCCCCCTGATAATTTAAGTATCTGCAGCTGACAGACCCTAAACCCTAAAAAAAACCCTTGGTTTTGGGTGGTTGCGTAAGACCACCGGCCCAGTGTGTATGCCCCTTAAGTGAGGCGGGCTCCAGACCTGCATTCATGCGGAGAAAGGGTCACTGCACTTAAAAAAAAACCCTTGAACCCTAAGTCCTAAATCCTAAACTCTAAACCCTAAACCCACAACCACAACAGCACGCGAAGACCTGGCTGGGCCGGCTCTGTTCGGGGGGTTTACAGTTCAGGTCATTGGGCTTACTATAGGGGCCTTAATAATTACCGATACTATTTTGGGGTTCCTTACTAGTTATAAAGATAGTATAACGGCCCCCAAGCCCTATTCTAATTACTAAGTAGGTTTTGTGTGTGCCGGCCCAGTGTCTTCAGCTTTCTTTTAAGGTTCAGCTTTGTTGCAGGTATGCGTTGACAGAGCAAGTCTGATAAAGAGCTTCCAACATCAGCACGGCGACGAACTCTAAACCTAAACCCTAAGCCCTCATCTCTAACCCCTAAACCCTAAATCCTCATCTCTGACCCCTAAACCCTAAACCCTCATCTCTGACCCCTAAACCCTAAACCCTCATCTCTGACCCCTAAACCCTAAACCCTCATCTCTGACCCCTAAACCCTAAACCCTCATCTCTAACCCCTAAACCCTAAACCCAGACNCCCCTGCAAGAAACGGTTTTGGGCAGGCCACAGCCTACTCAACGATCCACGACGAGCCGGACTTTTGGGGCGGGCCAGATCCCTGGTTTTTTGGGGCCCTGGTGATGTAATGTAGGGGGTAGGGGCCTTAATAATCAGAATAGAGTTTGGGGGCAGATTAGACAACAATTACAATAAGGAGCCCCCAAAGCCCTATTCTAATTATTAAGGCTTCTCTATTAGGGGTTAGGGTTAGTGCAGAGTGCAGGGGCTTAGGTTTAAGTAGGGGTGTAGGGTCTACAGCAAAACAGGGCTCCGGAAGTGTGGTTTAGGGTTTAGGGTTTCGGCCTGTTTGCAGCGAGCTCATAGGGTTTGGAAGGGGACCAGGGGCGTCTCCAGAGTTTTCAATGTGAACCCAGAGAGCCCAACACCCCTTGATGAAGGGGAATATGACTTCAATCATAATATGAAGCCCCTTATAAGTTAAGACCAAGATATATTGCTTAATTAAGGGGTATTGGGCTCTCTGGGAAGGACTCGCTGAAAATTTGTCTCCATATCCGATCAGTAGTGCGATGTAGGAGCCAGGTTTTGAAGGCCCCTCAGGGAAACCCTATTATAGAGCCCTTTCGGTACCCTTAAAGGAAGCCTTAAAGCAAGCCTTAAAGGGAACCCTTCTTTGTGGAACCCTATAGTACCCTTAAAGGAACCCTTATGGGCTCCGGCTCCTTTCGGGCTTCCAACTTTCAATCGGCTCCTAAGGCAACGGGGCTAAAGCCTTTGCCACCAACAGAAGCGTCGAACCCCAAACGCCCATCATGAGACCCCAAGAGCCTTGCAAATCCCAGCAAAATCCTGAAGAGAACCCAAAACCCAAAACCCTTCAACCCGCCAGGACATTGAATGTACCATATGACCTGCTGAGGTTTCTTGGGTCTCCGAAGGTTCAGGGCTTACCAGTTGAGGGTTTAGGGTTTAGGGTGCAGCTAGGCCTCAAAGCCTCAAATTTCAACGGTGATGGCTGAGACGTCTAGCTTCTTACCGGCTCAGGAGACTTAGGAAGTAGACACCGGGGAGCCCCGAAACAGATCCTTGATTCAGGAGCATTGTTTTAAGATTCTGTAGGGCTTCATGCTCCAGTGAACCCTAAACCCTAAACGTGCAGCGCTTGTTGTTGAAATTCATGGTTTTGTGGGGCCTTTAGGCTGCCTGATGAAGGAACCCAGAGAGCCCAATACCCCTTAATTACGGAATATAGCTTAAATCTTAATATGAAGCCCCTTTTAATTCAAGATATATTGCTTAATTAAGGGGTATTGGGCTCTCTGGGAACAAGCCTGAACTCATACAGGGCTTTTCGGATACAATGCGACAGCATTCGTCGTTTTTTCGCTCATTCAGTGCATTGGCCTCTGTGGGCAGTGCGGGGAGCTGTCAGCGGTTTCCAAATCTAGCCCCCGTATCCAGGCCCGTTTTTACCATTCATTTCAACCAAGTAGCCGAGGGTTTGCAGGGTGTGGCAGTGTGATACTAGCGCTGATTGATGTCTTCTCGGATCATTCGCTAGAGTTCTACCAGAGGAGTTCCCCTGAACCTAAAACCCTAAGTTCGAAACCCCAAACTCTAAACCCGAGAACCCTTAGCCCTAAACCTTAAACTCGCATAAACTCCTTGGTTCTTAGTGGGGAATGGGGGAATGGATGCCTATGATAGTGCCCTATAGTAGTCCTAATAACCCATTCCCCCATTCCCTACTAAGAACCAGACAGTAAAGGTCCCGAACCCCGAAGCGCAGCGTTCCCAGGCAGGTGCTCCAGAGGAGCCACGAGTGTAGGGAGCTCGCGGAGGGGGTCAGGGGAGGGTTCTGTAAGGGGTCTATAAGTATACAAGTAGACGAGTTTCAAGGGTTTAGGGTTTAGGGGCTTACGGTTTTGAGATATAGGGGTGGGTATTGGGTTTTCATAGGGGTTCGAGGGTCGTATTGAGGTTTATAGCGGCAGGTGCTTTAAGGGGCTCATGATTTTTTGTAGTAGCCTTGAGGGAATACTCCATGTATTATCAGAACCCTAAACCCTAAACCCTCAACCCCTAAACCCTAAAGCCTATACCCCAATCCTTTTTCCAATCCAGGAGGCGGTCTATAGTTTTCGCGGATCCAGGGACGCAGAAAGTATGTTCGTGCTGGGAGACTCCCGTTAGGTTAGTTTTAGGGGTCAGGGGACTTAGAAGGTCGGGTAACTAAAGTTACAGGTACTCGTAGTTTCACTGAAGGTACTTTTTTTGTCCCACTTGACTACTAAGTCGTCTGATCCTTCAAACAGGCGTTCCAGCTTTCTGACAGTTATTGAAAGGATCCCCAAAGCCACGGTGCTCGTGACCTTTGCGCCACGAGCTGGCCTTCGATGCGTGGGTTCCGAATGCATGGTACAGGAAATCGTTTGGCTTTGAAGCCTCTGGCAGCGTTCGACGCAGAGCAAGAAAGTTAGGACCTGGCACCTCGAGGCTTGCTGTATTCCCTGGAAGGAACTCTTGCCGACGTGGCCGGCCTGGAACCCCTTTAAAGGGACCCTATTCTATAATTATTACCCGTATAGTATCCCTTAAAGTAATCCTCATAGTATTCCTTAAAGTAATTAATTAATCCCTTAAAGTAACCCTTATAGTGTCCCTTAGAGCAACCCTTTAGTATCCCTTAAAGAAATCCTTGTAGTATCCCTTAAAGTAATTAATCCTTGTAGTATCCCTTAAAGTAATCCTTATAGTGTCCCTTAAAGTAACCCTTATAGTATCCCTTAAAGTAACCCTTATAGTATCCCTTAAAGTAATCCTTATATTGTAGCCCCCTTTTTTAAAAGGAACCCTTTTGCTCTCGGCTCCGAAGAGACGATGCCCGGCCACGCCGCCTCGACGCCTTCAACGTCCGGGCCGACGTCACATCTCCCTTTTCCAGGACCGCTTCCTATGTGGGTAGTTGTCAACATTATGGTCCCTTTTTGGGTACCCTAAATATTAGGTGCCTTATTATATGAAGGATCCAAAAAGGACCATAATTTTGACAACCACCCATGTGCCGCGCTTCTCCACGGGCTGGAAGCACTGCCGACCCGAAGAGGTGGGGGCATAGACCAGCGTAGCGAGGTTTAAGCAAGAATACAGGTGGAGTGCTGTGAGCCCTACAAGCCATACGTTTCCAAGTATTTCTGAGTTTTGGGATTGTACGGTGTCTCGGGTTTAAGAGTTTGGGGGTTTGAAGGTTTTGTGAAGCTTAGGGTTTTGAGTTCAGGGTTGCTTCGTTTCAGAGTTTTGAAACTGTGCAGTTTCCGGGTTTAAGTTCTTAGGAAAAGTTTAGGGGCTTCGGGTTTTGGTTTAGCGTTTACTTCAGGGTTTGGGGTTTAATGAAAGCACAACACCTAAATCAAATCAAGCCTTACCTTCAGCAAACAGGCCGTAAATCCGGAAAGGCACGAACCATTGAAAGCAGCTTAGATGCAAAAAAACTTGAACGACTCTAAAAGAGTCTAGGGTGCAAAGTTTAGGGGTTGAAATGAACAGGAAAACGCCAACCTCCCAAGCTTGGATCCTATCGACACTAAAGTTTCAACTTCAGCCCGTAGCCTAAAGGAACCCCTCTAACCCTTACGTATGAGTCCCGTTATAGCCTTGTAGAACCCTCATAGAGCACAACCATATGGCTTGGATGGTCCCTAAACCCTAAACCCTAAACCATAAACCCTAAATCGCAATCCCACCTCACGCACTAAGGTTTGAGCCTGATCGATAGCATGCTCTGCAAACAGGCGGCTGGGTTTCAGGGTTCATCAGGGCTTTTAGAATCTGAACCCTGAACCCTACTGACCCTACTGAACCCTAAACCCTAAAGCATCTTTAGTGGTTTTGATAGTTTTTGACATAAGGATTCCGTCATGTAGGGCACCTAGGGCCAATCTAGGGCCTCTGTTCGGATCCCATTAGTCTTGGATGCAGTTGAGCGGATTTTCGCATTTCAGGGTCTCGTCAGATTTTTTTTCAGGGTGTACTTGGAGGTGCATGGGTAGTCATAAGTGGGGTTATAAGTAGGGTAGCCATAATTATAACCCATATTAGGAGACTTATAGCCCCACTTATAACTACCCTAAACCCTAATCCTTATAAGCCCTATAGAACCCTTGAAGGAGCTGATGGGCCTTTTTAAGGGTTTAGGGTTTAGGGTTTAGGGGAGGTTTAGTGTCTACCCTGACCTTTAAACCCTAAGGCGTAGCGGCACTTGAGGCCTTCTGGGTGTATTACTTAGAGGTTCATGGGTAGATATCACCATAATTATAACCAATATTAGGGGACTTATAACCCCACTTATGGGTAGATATCACCATAATTATAACAATATTAGGGGACTTATAACCCAGTTATGGGTAGATACCACCATAATTATAAGCAATATTAGGGGGCTTACAACCCCACTTATGACTACCCAGGAACCTCCAAGTAGACCCTAAACCCTATACCCTTATAGGGTCCTTATAGAATCCCTATAGATCCCTTTAAAGGGACCCTTATGACTACCCCTGAACCTCCAAGCAGGGGTTCCCACGCCGCGAGGCCGCGTGCTGAAGCAGTGTAGCAACGCCTGAGCACCCTGAGCCCGGGCACCCAAAGCCTTAAACCTTTGCACAACGTTGCAAAGCCTTCCGGGAACAGTATCATGTGGGTTTAGGGTTTAGGGGTTTAGGGGTTTAGGGTATAGGGTATTATCATGTTGCACATCTTTCCTATAAACCTTAATCTACCTGGACCCGGGAACCCACCGACCCCAGGGGTCACAAACGAGGTTCAGGATTTGGGATTGCGAGTTTGGGTTTACGGTTCCCTAAACCCTAAACCCTCAACCCTAAACCCTAAACCCTCAACCCTAAACCCTAAACCCTAAGCCCTAAACCCTAAACCGAAGGGGCTTGGGGCTCCTCGGCTTGAAGTTCCTGGCCTCGGCTTGCAGTTTGGGGTATAGATCGTAGAGGGTGCTCGTACGTGTAACGCTGGGAACTGGGGGCGCAGCAGTTTGCAGTCGCCTCCAACCCCAAAGCCCCCAAAAATGTCGGGCTTAGGGTTTAAGGGTTCAGGGTTTCGGCGTTTCAGGGGGTTGGGGGGTTTAGGGCTTCAGGATTTCAAAATGTGCTCCAAGGCCCAAACTCCCATTGGACCCAAGACCTTGGTACCTGAACCCTGAACCCCTAAGCCCCGACCCCCTCAGTCTCAAACCCAGAGAGCCCAATACCCCTTAATTAAGGAATATGGCTTAAATCATAATATGAAGCCCCTTATAATTTAAGGCATATTCCTTAATTAAGGGGTATTGGGCTCTCTGGGAACCTGTACCCTGCACCCCTGCTTCCCTAAAGCTTTGAAGCCAGGGTTTTCTGCGGCCTTCTGCCGCGGAAACTTTGCTATCCTCCTGGTTGGAGCATACACCAAAACAGGCTCGATCGGGAGGGGCATCCTTTTTTTGCCACCGCTGCAGTAATAGTCGCGCAAATTATGTTACTTGTTGTTATCGAGGTTCTTTTTCATTGCCCCTAGTGTAATGTTGTTCCCTCCATACTTGGCAGGAGGCGGGGGAAAGGGGTTCGCAATCCAAGAGGGCGCCCACCCAATTGCCCCTACTAGCCGTACTATTCTACGTACCCGCCATTGACAGTTTATACATATGAGCTTTAGAGGGGGTTTAGGGTTTAGGGTTTTTGAGCTTAGAGGGTCTTTGGTAGAGTGAAGAGTGTAGTTTCGGGGGCCTTAGTAAGTCGAACAGGAATTCGTACTCATGTATAGCCAGTGATATCATACCTTAGCGTTCCTAAAGATGGTCATTTTATGATAAGTATACTCTTCCTTGGGGAAAGCCCCAGTCTAAAGATTCAAGGCACCTGCATTATGCGCACTTTGGGAAGCCCTAAACCAAAGCCTAAACCCAGGCACGTGGGGCCTTGGGGTGGAAGGTCGGGGTTAGTTTGATTTGGGATCGCAGGAAATTGCCATGGAGTTTCAACCCCAAATATTTCGTAAACGTAGCCCTTTCTAGAAGCAGTCTTGAAACCCGCAAATCGAACCCTAAGCCCGGAACGCACAAAAATCGATTGGTCCTGCAGGGTGCGGCATTTTGGTTCTTCGGGCGTAAGCATTTGGATCAGGCAGGTGGCCCGCAGGGTTGGATCGCGACGAGCTGCCGACATCCAACTGGGTGGAAAAGCCCTCCAAATGCCTGTAAAGCTTGTTTACCTGCCACACCCAGAGAGCCCAATACCCCTTAATTAAGGAGTATAGCTTAAATCGTAATATGAAGCCCCCTCTCTGGGCAAGCCCATACTTTCTACCCTGAACCCGCAGCCTGCTCGTTAAGACCCTATACAGTAGCATTCATCAAGCCCCCTTAAGCTCATCACCAAGTCTTCATAAAACCCTCATCGAAACCTTGCAGCAAATCCTTTAGACAATCCTGAAAGAGCCGTCGTAACCCCTTGCAAAAAAATAAACGCCCGTATAACCACAGGAACCCCTATACCACCTGCATGAGAACTTTACAAAACGGAGTCTACCCCGAACCCAGAGAGCCCAATTCAGCAATATACCTCAAATTATAAGGGGCTTCATATAAGCTATATTCCTTGATTAAAGGGGTATTGGGCTCTCTTAAACCCCTTAACCCTATAGATCCCTTTAAGGAACCCTAGGTATTCCTTAACTAAGGGGGTACCTTGGCTCTCTGGGAAGTCTCCAGGACCTCCAGACCTCGCTGAGGCGCCCTGGCCCAACCGGGAACTCCAGGGCGACCGGATTTTCCGGTTTCGGGTTCGAGTTTCGAGTTTCCTTAAAGCAGTTTAGGGTTCCTTTAAAGGCTACTATCTTTAAAGGCTACTTAAAGGTTCCAGTAAGGGATCTATAGGGTTTCCTTTGGAGTTTCCTTGAAGCAGTTTAGGGGTTTTAGGGTTTAGGGTTTAGGGTTTAGGGTTTTAAGGTTCAGGGGTTTAGGGTTTAGGGGTTTAGGGTTTAGGCTTTAGGGTTTAGGGGGCGCTTTGCTGTTGTCTCGACGTTTTTGTTTAGAATTGTCGAGAAGGAGAGGGCAAGGGCATTGCCCCCGCTCAGGCATTGACCTGGAACACCCTACGACAACAAAAACGAAGGGCAGCAATGCCGTGCCAGAGGACACGGGGGATTCCGATGATGAATCTCATCAAGCCGCCGGCCCCGATCCCCCTCGCTAGTTAAAGGATCATGGGACTTAGTAACTTGGGTTATAATTAGGGTAACTATACTTATAACCCCAATTACGGTACTTATAACCTTCCTTACTAAGTCCCATGATCCTCCAAGTACAGGCCAGCCCGATGGCCCGGACGTCCACCTTCTAGGGAAAGCTGGTTCTCAGTGGGCTCAAGCTACAACCGGCCGCTGGGCAAGCTTCGAGAGAGGCCGCGAGCCGGACGCTAGAGGGTTTGGACAAAGCCGGGGGGCTGGATTCAGGGTTCTAAACCAAAATGTTCCAGGAGGGATTTGGGTTTGGGCGTTAAGGGTCTCTGGATTAAGGGTTTAAAGGGGTTCGAGTTTATGTTTAAGGGTTTCAGGGTTCATGGGTTAAAGGGTAAATTAAAGGGTTTCGTATCTTAGGTTTGGTTGTTTGGGGCTTTGGGTTCAGTAATATAAGGCATTAATAAGTACCTATACCATTTTTGGGGCTTCTTACTAGGATTATAGTATCATATACCACAAAACCCTATTCTAATTATTAAGCCCGCTATACTAAACCCTTATTGTAGCCCCCATGGTAACCCTTACAGACCCTTGAAAAGAACCCTTTAAGGGAACCCTTTTGTAATTAGTAAGGCCTCTATATTACTTACTTTGCAGGCTCTAGGGGCTTGGGGCTTGGGTTCAAGAAGTTAGCATCTCGCGGCGTGAAGTTTTTTCATGGGATCTTGAATAGTTTCTTGTACTACAGGGGCCTAAATAATTACCTATACTATTTTGGGGGGTTCCTCATTATAATTATAAGTATGGTATAATGGGCCCCAAAACCCTATTCTAATTATTAAGGCCCCTACATTGTACAGTTTGGGGTTTTCGGGTCTAGAGTCTGAGAGTCTAGGGTTCAGTTTAGGCTTCAGCGTTTAGGGTGTTGAGTTTACTTAAAGGATCATGGGACTTAGTAACTTGGGTTATAATTAGGGCAACTATACTTATAACCCCAATTAAGGTAGTTGTAACCTTACTTACTAAGTCCCATGATCCTCCAAGTAGGTCTCAACAGCACGGTGCGGGAGCATCTGCGCCCTCCCCTCCTCCCAGCTCCCAGGACTTCCCCCACGGTTTAGGGTTTAGGGTTTAGGGTCTTTCGTTTCGGGGCTTCCAGGGCCTCCTGCAGCCACCGGAAGCAGAGAGAAAGAAGCGGCGGGGCTTGGGGGGGGGATGAACTCTACACCCTAAACCCTAAACCCTAAACCCCTAAACCCCTAAACCCCTAAACCCCTAAGCCCCTAAACCCTAAACCCTAAACCCCTGCACCCTAAGAATAGTTGGGCTGCTTGGGGCAGGACGAGCCCTGGAGCTTCAAGCCGTAATCTCTGTTCCCTAGATCCCGAAATCTTCACCTTAAAATCCGAACAAAGCCTCCTAAACCCCAAGGCCGTAAAGAATCGTAACAGCCCTCAACTAAGAGCAGTAAAATAGCCTCAGAGCTACAACACCCTAAAACCCAGAAAGCTAAGAGCCCTGAAGCGCAGGAAGTCCAGTTTCAGTTCTGTGGTCTCCCCCACGGTGGATGCCGTTGACCCTAAGGCGCGGCTCTTAGAGAGTTTACATAAGGCTTCCGGCTTGTGTAGGGTTTAGGGTTTAGGGTTTAGGTTTTAGGGGTTCACTGGCTCAGGGTTCAGGGTTCCACTTTTTCTTGAGCACCCATATTTCGGGTTATAAGCTTGAGCCTCCACCTTTTAAAAACACTGAAACCTTGATCCCCCTCACTCTGAACCCTTCAGCAGCATCCCTACACCCTGGACCAGGGGAACTTTTTAAAGGTCGGCTCGGAATTGGAGGATCGGGGGACTTCGTACGTAGGTCTAGGGGTTGAGGTTTAGGGTACCGGGTTTGGGATTTGGAGTGTGGCGTTTATGGAGGTTTCGTATATTATTTAGGAGGGTCTCAAATTGGGAGCCATCCTGTGCAAGGTTTACAGAAAGGTTACCTTCCCGATGTTTCTGAAGCTCCCTAGTTACCTTGTTTAGGATTCTAAGGAGTGATAAGTAACATCGGGGTCGGAATATACTAGCATCCCATGGCAGTCCACATACAAGTATAGCACAAATATATATATATATATACATACACCCCCCAAAGACCCTATTCTCACTAGTACAGTAAGTCCGATCCCGTTGTTTAGAGTGGTGCTTTGGCGCGGGTTGGTGAGCTTATCCCTACACCCTGAACCCTAAACCCTAAACCCCAAACCCAAAAACCCTAACCCTAAAACCCTAAACCCTAAACCCTTATAACCAGCAACACGATTTGGGGGGGGACCATGCCATCCCTTTAACTTCGAAAGTTTGCATCAACCCTAGGGTTTAGGGTTTAAGGTTTCGGGTTTAGGGTGTGGCTGGTAAGCCATGCTAGGATGGCGCCACCTCACACCAGGGTTTGTGGGTGGCGGCATATTACGGGTCAAGCGACTTTCCTTGCGTCTGTCATAAAACTCGGTGAAACCCGAAGCTCTCTTAAACCCGCCCGCTGTGATGATACCACAGGCAACCACCCAAACCATTTCCTGTTATGGTTCAGGGCTTACGCCCTCAATTCCCACACCGAGCAGACAGGGCAGACAGAACCAGGAGCCACGGCCAGGGGGGCAGAGGTCTCCCGCTAGGACCAACCCAGCAAGGTCCGGGTCCCTGGAATCGGCCAGCTTGGGGCCCTGGGCCCCATGGGGTGCCCATTTTGGGTGACCCCTAAAACTCTGGAAGATCTGCGGCTGGCCGGCGGCGAAGCAGAGCCCTTGACAGCCCAGATCGCCCATAGGCTCCAGCCATTGTTGCCCGGCACCCTCCGTGTCTGGGCCCCAGTTATGGGTGGGAACGGCCCAAGAAGGCCGGGTGTGAATTTAGGCTTTAGGGTCTAGGGAGGCCCAAAGCTGTCCACCCAAGTTTCAACTGCCAAGTTTGGGGCTTTACTTAGAGGTTCATAGGTAGTTATAAGTGGGGTTATAAGTGGGGTAGCCATAATTATAACCCATATTAGGGGTCTTATAACACCACTTATAACTACCCATGAACCTTCAAGAAGGATTTGACGCCGTCAGGTTCCGGAGCAAGGAGCTTCGCAACCCTCACCAGGGTGTAGTGTATTTGGTCGCGAAGTTCAAGGTTGTGTTCAGAGGGCTTAAGGTTTTAACGAGTGTTTCGGACTTAGGGTTGTTAGGGTTCAGGGTTCCGAGATGATGATGATGATGCTGTTCTGGATATTGTACTGACTAAACGTCTTTTCAGCTGAGGGGGTGGCGCTGACTAATCAGGGCTCTACATGCGAAAGCCGACAATTCAAGCGGGTCCTCAATCCAAACCCTACTATGCCCTGTGTGAAGCAACAGACATTCGGAGGCTCATAACCCGGAGAGTCCAGTGCCCGTGATCACGGGATATACCCCTAAATCATGGTAGTTATACAGATATGATAGCAGCCATGAGTCCCAAATATATCCGAAATAAGCCTGTAAGTACGTCCCAAAACATAAGCCCTAAACAACCCTACAGACTGTACAGAGAAGCCTAGACTGCCTAGACCCTAAAGCTTAAACCGAGCAAAAGGAGCTCAACCCCAAACCCTAAACCCCAAACCCCTAAGTCCTAAACCCTAAAACCCGATAGATCCCCTATAGATCCCTTTAAGGGGCCCTTTAAGGAACCCTAAACCCCAATGAGGGTGCTGCGAAGCCGCCCGCGCCGAAGCCGAAGACCAAGAGCGCCGGCCTCAGGGCTTAGGGGGGTTCGGGTTCCTCAAAGGTTCCCCTTAAAGGGATCTATATGGGTTTAAAGTTTAAGGTTTAGGGCTTAGGGGTTTAGGGTTTAGGGGTTTAGACTTTAGGTTCCTTACGGGATCTCTAGAGCTTCCTTTAAGGGATCTCTAAGATCCCTTTAAATGGGGCTTCAGGGTTTAGGGTTTAGGGCTTAGGTTTAGGGTTTGGGTGGAGGGTTTTTGAAGAGAGAGTGGATCAGAGTTTTATACGGGGTTTAGAGTTTAGGGTTTTCATAGGAGTTTTATACCGGGTTCAGGGTTCCGGGGTTGACAGTTTAGAGGTTGCGGGGACGACGAGTTTATGCCTGGTAGATATGTTCAGATTTCCTTGGAGGGGGCTTCTGGGACTTTTAGAGAAGGTCTTACTATACCGGTATAAGTTAATGCATTGGTGTTATCATTACGGTTTTAGAAGGCTTGATTCTTTTCTGGTTTAGAACTAAAGGGTTTGAAAGTTTAGGGCGAAGGGTTAATAGCTGCTCAGCTTTTGGGACGGATCGAGGTCCGCAGGTGCATGGAATCTACTGGGTTCGTTTTGATTACGGTAATGTAGGAACCTGATTAAGAAACCCTGGGTCAGTAGTTCCTTATGGGAATCCTATTATTTGGGGGTTATAGGGCCAGGGTTTCTTAACCAGGTTCCTACATTATTGCCTTGCAGGGTTGCATCTTGTTGTGCTTGTATTGACTTTTCTCCCAGAGCCTGTCGATTGATGACCCTGAACCAGAATGTTAAATGGATTTAAATGGATGTATGACCCTGAATCATAAACTCGAAACACCCTACATAGCTGGGTTTTGAAGGGTCAGAGCACCCCACTTTCAACCCCCAGGGCTGTAGAAGAACCTTTTCGTAGCCCTTTAAGAGTACCTATATAGAAGTTTTTCCATGTTCGACGTTGCTATGATTCGGGTAACTATCCAGGATCCTTTTTGATGGCTCTGCAGGCTGTTGGAAGAAGCTGGCATCTGTCTCGCTGCCATGTGGGACGTTCGGCCGGGAGCAATTCTGCTGAAAGGTTTTCTTTCTAGGGTTCTGTTTTCTAGGACCTCTCATAGACCTCCTATAGCAGTCTTATAATATCCTTACAGCGTGTTTTTGAGTTTCCGGGCTAAGGGGTTCAGGGTTCCTAGTCCTGTCTTTACCTTATTTTGGGGTCCTTTGATAAGGATCCTACTATTTGGGGTGCTATATTAGAGTCACCTATTTTCGGAAGCACCAAATAAGGAGCCCCAAAGAAGGGGCTCTAGATCTGAATCGGAAACAAGCCGATGCTTTTGCAAAAAGGGCCCGACGCCCCTTCGGGTTTAGGGTTGTGGTTTTAGGGTATACCTAGACCCGAAAGAACCTACCTTTTTAGGAACTAATACAAAGAAATCATAATAGGGAACCCTATAAAAGGTAGGTCCTTTAGGGTCCAGCTAGAGTTTACGAATGAGCTGTACACCTGCATGCTGAAGCCCCAAAGTGCAACCGCCGCTAAAATCCCGAATGTGTTACCACAAGCCAAGCATGCCTGAACCCAAGCCGATCCAACAGTAGTAGTGCTCACAGCCAGTTGGGTTCGAGGGGAGTGCTAGCAGCAAAAGTGGCAATGGCACTTGTGGCAACAGCAACACCACAATAGGTGTAGTATGGATAGTGGCTGATGACAGAGACTGAATAGTGAGCCATCTACCATGCACATGCTACTGCTACGTACGTACGTACGTACGACGACGACTACTACTACTACTACTACTGTTGCTGCTGCTGCTACTACTACTACTACTACTACCACTACTACTACTACTACTTCTACTACTACTACTACTATTGCTGCTGCTGCTGCTACTACTACTACCACTACTACATTATTACTGCTGCGACTCCTACGACGGCGACGACTACTGCTAATACGACCACCACGACCACCACCACCACCACCACCACCACCATCACCATCACCACCATGACGAGGACGACGACGGCGCCTACGACGACCACGACCACGACCGCAATGGCGGCGACGACGACTTCTACTGTTATTGCAGAACAACAACAACTACGGTACTGTGCCGACGACGAGGACGACGAATACTACGACGACGAGTACTACGACGACTGCTACTACGCGCTAGCCGTACTAGCCCAATGCGAGGTATAGTGGAAATAGTGGGCAAGTGCTATTCATCAGAGTAGTGGCAATCGTAGCGACGGGAACATCGTTGACTCGAAGTCCTACGTAACCCTGTACTGTAGGAACCTGATTAAGAAACCCTGAGCCTGTAACCCCCAAAACAATGGGGTTCATATAAGGAACCCTAATAAAGGCCCAAGGTTTCTTAATCCGGTTCCTACATCAAACCCCTGAAAACCCTTGTAGTACCCTTTAAAGGAACCCGTATAGTACCCTTTAAAGGCACCCTTATAGAACCCTAAGGTTCCTACATTAAATCACGCCAGGTGCAGTCGGTTTTCTCAATCGGCCGGCTCTTTTCTAGGCGGGCTCTTTCCATGAGTTTTCATGCTGTTCAAGTCTTTTTTGGAGCATGATGTGGGAACCTGATTAAGAAACCTTGGGCCTTTTATTAGGGTTCCCTATATGAATCCTACTATTTTGGGGATATAGGCCCAGGGTTTCTTAATCAGGTTCCTACATTATTAGTTGTCCAGGTTTTTGGTGCGGCTTTCGGTTTGACGTCTGTGGGTTCGCAGGGGCATGTCTGATTGGCTGCGTGCTATGCAAATTCTACGTAGATTCTGAATGATGGCATCACTGTTGCAGTTTTTTGTTAGATGTTTATGTTGGATTCAGATTTTAGCTTGTGCTACTATCTATAACCTAGTTTTGAGTCAGTATTAAGGCGGCACCTGTTCGCAACTCCCCAGCTGCCTAACACTAAGGGATTAGAGGAACCCCTAAACCCTAAACCCTGAACCTCAAACCCTAGCCCCTGAACCCTAAACCCCGAACAAACCCAGAGAGCCCAATACCCCTTAATTAAGGAATATGGCTTAAAGTATAAAGGGCTTCATATTATGATTTAAGCCATATTTTGCTTAATTAAGGGGTATTGGGCTCTCTGGGAAGGGGCCTTAGGGTTAACTCTTCTTTTCTAATTGGGCGCTGCGACCGACTTCGGAAAGCCGGAAATCCCAATCCGAAATCCCTGATCCTCGTGCCGGGCCGCAAAGCTCCAAAAGCCTAAACCCTACCTGTGGCCGAAAAGACGTACCTTTACAAGGAATTATATATAGAAAGCATAATAAGGAACCCTCCAAAGGTGGGTTTTTTCTGCTACAGGTAAATCCTAAAGCTTCAAGCTTGAACGCTAAATTTTGAAGCCAAAAGCTTAAACCTTAAACCCAAAGCCTTAAAACCCTAAACCTTTAAAAAAAACCTAAACCTTAAACCTTAAGTTCTCAGCCCTAAACCCCAGGTTTGAGCTCCGGCATCTCCAATCTTAGACCGGGCCTCTTTTCTGCCGGAAGCCCTAAAAGGCCTAGGGTTTAGGGCCTAGGGTTTAGGGTTAAGGGGTTTAGGGTTTAGGGTTAAGGGGTTTAGGGTTTAGGGTCTAGGGGTTTAGGGTTTAGGGGTTTAGGGGTTTAGGGTTAAGGGGTTTAATGTCCTAAGGGTTTAGTGTCCTAGGGGTTTTGGGTTTAGTCTCAGTGCGACTAAGACCCTCACAAGCCTGTGCCCCGGGCGAAGGCCGCATACCCCAAATGCCAGGTAAAGAATGAGGCGCATGCCCGCATGCCTACTTTAAGGGCCTGAAAAATTGCCTTTACTATTTTGGGGGTCCCTTATCATCATGATACTATACTGGCCCCAAAACCCTATTCTAATTATTAAGGCCCTATAGTACCTAGCCTGCCCAATTGGCGGCTTCTCTAAATTCGGGTCCCGCTGCGGCTCGTCGTTGTGAATAGAGTGAGGTTTCGTTTTGGGGATCCAAAACCGGAGCCTAATCTAGAGTACGACCCAAGCACCGAAATACATGAAGCCAGAGGATCCCAACAAGCTCCTTATTTGTGATTCGGGGTTTATACTAGGAATTCGTCGTGAGCATGAATAGCGTTGGGTGTATGTGGTGGGCTTAGTTTGGGGGGGGACACTCGTTGCGCAAATCCAAAAACCTTATGTGGGAGTTTCCGAAAATAGGGGGTACCTTATTTTGGGGTCCTTATAATAAGGATCCTACTATGTAGGGTGCTATATTAGGGTCCCCTATTTTCGGAAACTCCCATGTAAGCCTGAAGTCTTAAACCCAAAACACCAATTCCTGAACCCTAAGCCCAGAGAGCCCAATACCCCTTAATTAAGGAATATGGCTTAAATCATAATATGAAGCCCCTTATAATTTAAAGGTATATTGCTTAATTAAGGGGTATTGGGCTCTCTGGGAAGCCCAAACTCGAAAACCCGCTGCCTGCCCGCAGGAAAGGCAAGCCACGACTCTCAGAGCACCGGCTGGCACAAGCAGGGGGCTTAGGGGTAAGGGTTCTGAGTAGAGATCTGAACACTTAGTATACAAGAGTCCTCACTTGTCCCTATATAATCCAGAGTGTCATGTACTCCAAAACCTTGTTCTAGTTGTTTAGGCTATATCCAACCTTGTAAAACTCTGAAAAAAAACCCTGAACTCTAAACCCTAAACCCTAAACCCCCTAGGGTATGGGTTTGCACGGTTTCTTGGCTTCGGATCTACAGTTGACCGTGCCCCACTTTCGCAGTTTTTGATTCTTAGGCTTTGAGGTCTTGGGGTTTAGTTTTTTGGTCATTCTGATGGTCCAAAATTGGGAGGTAGGGTTAGGGCAGCGATGCTGTGATGGTCCAAAGTTGGGAGGTAGGGTTAGGGCAGAGATGCTGGGTGCAGGATCAATGATATTTGATAGGGTTTAGAACCGGTGTATTGTTACAAGTATGGGGACACCTTACATTTGCAGGGAGTCAAGCCGAGGTCGTAGGCTTCTTCTTTGGCTTCTTCTAAGTGTGCTGAAAGTCTGGCAGAGAAGCTCTCACGAGAACCCTAAACCCTAAACCCTAAACCCTAGGGGGTTTAAATTTTGCCCCTAGATTGGGGCAGTGATCCCCACAGCTGAGGGCTTCCACCTCAAATCCTACGGCCGAAATCCAAACGCCCAAACCCTAAACCCAAATAGGTAGTTGTCAAAATTAGGGTCCCTTTTTGGGTACCCTAAATAATAGGTGCCGTAATATATTAAGGACCCAAAAAGGGACCACAATTTTGACAACCACCCAAATCGCAAGCGACAGAACCTTTGTGCAGTGTCTATCAAATCTAGGGCGTTAAACTTCAGGTTTAAGATGTAGGCCTGTAAAGTGCAGGGTGCAGGTTTTACGACCGTCCCGTTTCGCATGTCGTAGGGTTTTTTGGGACGAGCAGCATCAAACCCTAAACCGTAAACCCCAAACCCTAAAACTCTAAACTCAACCCTTAAACCCTTAAACCCTAGACCCTAAACCCTAAACCTATCATTGAAATTGAGGACCAGGCCTTGCGGGTGTTTGCAACTTGGATCATGCTGTTTAGGATGTATAGACGAGTCCTGGCCCTCAACCCTGCTACCTGAACCCCCGCAGAACCACGACCCCTCATTCCTGACAGGTAGTGCCGAACTGACAATCGGTGCATGCTTTGGAGAAGGTCGCCTTTTAGCCCGTGTTTTCTTAAGTAGAGAGTGTGAGGTTGCAGAGCAAGTCATTTTCGCTGGCATGCCATGCCTCATTTGCCGGGGCCCAGCATGATATGTTCGGTTTTCACATAAGATACAGAGTTTATGTCAGCGGATTGGTAGGTGTCTGTGGGTCTCCCCAGAAAAATTGTGAGTGATTATTCTCTAATCTCATGTTGTGGCTTCTTGGCCACCAGAACTGACATCAACCGCCTTAAACCCTAAGGCTTTAAACCTTAGCCCTAAACCTTAAGCCCAAAACCGTAAAACCTAAGCCCCAAACCCAAAACTTCCGCCCTAAGCCTTTCGTTTTCTTCGCAACCTCACTTGTTCCGAGAGAAGTCTCCAATTGGAGGCCGTCCCGTAAGGCCGCTGACAGAGTCCGCTGGAGCCTCTGCAATGTAGCTGTTATGCGATTTTTGTGTCGAGAAGCGTTTTGGACAGCTTCCGTACAGGCCAAGGGAATGGTACATGGAAAAATGTACGTGTATGTACCTGTGTGTGTATGTATGTATGTATGTATGTATGTATGTATGTGATATATATATATACACACACATACACATACCCATTCCGAGCTCGTCCAGCACAAAAGTGAATTCTCTTGGGGCTCCTTAGCTCCATCACCGAAATCCTAAAGCCCTACACCAAAGCCGAAAGTAGAAAAAGCCGTGCAGCTCCCTAGTTCTTTGGGGCCTCAATGAGTTCAATGATGAGTGACTGCATTCCTCAGGGTTTCTTGACTGTGGTCTGAGGTTTAAGTAAAATTTACTTCCAAAACCCTGTTCGAATCGTTGAGGCCTCCCTATCATCACTAACCCCCACCGTGAAGCAACCATAAAGTTCTTTTGAGGTTCTCAAGGGTTCTTGTGGGGCTCTGATCAGGTTTACTTAAAGGATCATGGGACTTAGTAACTGGGGTTATAATTAGGGTAACTATACTTATAACCCCAATTAAGGTACTTATAACCTTACTTACTAAGTCCCATGATCCTCCAAGTAGGATCAGGGTTTGCGGCCTCAGGTTTTAGGGCTTTGGCGGTTTAGAGTTTCGCGGTCTTCGTGTTCTGAGCTTTATGCTTGGGGATTGCGCAGATGCCGTATTGGGTTTCATGGGATGTTGTTGGAGTTTCATACTAGTAGCGTTTTGTAAGGTCTTGTAGGGATTCAGGGACTTGGAATTCTAGGCTAGAGGCTTCAGACTTATGGGTTCAGGGTGTAGGCTTCAGAGTCCGCGAAAGACTAGGATGGGTATCGCCCCGGTGACCATCGCTGTAGTATAGCAACCCTAAGCCCTAAACACTAGACCCTAAACCGCTGAGATTCACGTCTTGCAAACATCTGATGCAGTAGGATCTTCCCTCGTATACAGATCCTAAAACCCTACAATGGACGTTCTAAGAATCTCTCGAAACCCGAAAAGCCTTGTAGAATATCCTACCCTGCCCCAAAACCCCAAACCCTAAACCTACCCCCTAAACCCTCCTGGTGCCTGGCCGAAGCTCTCCGAATGCAGCAGGTCCAGAGGTCAACCGGGCCATGTAGGAAATTGACTGAGCCTTGCCCCAGCTTGGGCTTCTTACTTTACAGTTAGGTGTATGATTAGGGAGACCCCTTAAAGGGTACCCCTTCTTAACCCACTTCTGGATCTCTTAAAAGGGACCTTATTGAATTGGTCCATATCCCCAAGGGTCCCCCTAATCCTAACTCCCATAGAGACCTCACCGATGAAGCGAAGCCTCATAAGCCCTTCAGCCCTAAAGTCTCAAGCCCAAGGCCGTGAAGGTAAAAGGTTACCTACTCCACTACTAGGAACTCTTTAAGGGATCGGAACATTGACTAAGGACGACTAGTGCTGGGATTTCCTCTACTTGGGCTCTGAGGCATTAGGATAATGCTCTTCCAACTTAGGGTTTAGGGCTTTGGGCTTTGGGCTTTTAGGGTTTACTTAGCTACTTTACTTAGACTATGCATTCCTGTGTGTATGTGTACTTTAAGGTTCATGGGTAGTTATAAGTGGGGTGATAAGTGGGGTAACCATAATCTTAGTGGTTCAAAACCCAACTTTTCAACTTTTGGCCTCTTACACGGTGGTCTTATTCTGAAAGTTTGAACTTGTTACCCCATGGGTATTTGGGGAGTAAGTTTACTGCTCTCAGGAATGATGTTGAATCTTTATTTTCTTATACTATAACTTAAGGGGAGGGATGAGAATCTTGTTTTTATTTTGATTCTATGGGCGGCCAAGTAGTAAAGAGCAGATGACAGGTAAGCCCTATAGCCTGAACACTGAAACCCTGAAACCCTTAAACCCCTCACCTCCTAAACCCTAAACCCCGAAACCCTACAATCATAAACCCTAAGCACTGCTAAACCCCGGGATGTTTCTGAAAACTCCGAAGAAATGCTAGGCCCTAAACGCTGCATGGGCAATCGGAGGATCCATTGCCAGGGCTGCCCCTTTTTCAGAAATGCTGCATGCTCCATGGCTTCCTAGGCCTTAGGGGGTCGCTGCCTCCTAAACCCCCAAGCCCCCAAACCCCTAAACCCTAAACTCTAAACCCCTAATCCTCTAAACCCCCCAAAACCCTTCAACCCCCAAACCCCTAAACCCTAAACTCTAAACCCCTAATCCTCGAAACCCCCCAAAACCCTTCAACCCCCAAACTCCTGAACCCTAAACCTAAACCAGTACATCCTAAACCCTAAACCTAAACCCGTACATCCTAAACCCTAAACCTAAACTCGTACATCCTAAACCCTGAACCTAGACCCCAAACCCCAAGCCTCGGCTGTTACGGACGAGGGCCTTGATATTTGGACGTGACGGTTGCTGCTCCCGGAGAGCCCAATACCCCTTAATTAAGGAATATAGCTTAAATCATAATATGCAGCCCCTTATAATTTAAGATATATTGCTTAATTAAGCGGTATTGGGCTCTCGGGGCTTTTCTTTTCTAACTCTTCCCTCGAGCGCGGCATCTGAGAGGGCCCCGTGGCGGTGATCAAGCTCCTTTTGGTGTTCGCCATCTTTGGCCATCATGCATAAGGCTGGAACGTTTCCGTGGGCCACATTTGGGCCAAACTAACATTGATTTCAAGTTAAATTCTTCTTCGCCGGAGCCTCTCTTCCACAAGCCGAGCGGTGGGCGGGAGGTTGGTCTCCAACACAAGACTTGCAGAAAAGGCTTCGAACCTCCACAATCCTGAACTCTTAAATCAAGGTGTTGAGCCCCTAAACCCTGAACCCTAAACTCCAACAGCCCAAAGCGCAGAATTCCTCATTGGCAGAAGCAACAAAGCCCAAACCCTAAACCTAAGCACCCCAAAAAACACTTCTGTCACCTTGCACCCTTAAACTTCAACCTCAAGCCACAAACCCTTGAAACCTAACACGCTAAGGCCTAAGCCGTCCACCATTATAATCCGCATGCAAGGCACACCGAAGGTCGTAAGGATCCTCATTTTAGGTTGGGTTCTGGGTTTCAGGTTTTAGGGGTTCAGGGAAAGTTTAGCCCCTTGTGCCCGGTTTATTCTGGAGAGCATCACTTGGCTACAGAACCCATAGTCGTGAGATCCGCAAGTACCCCGAGAAAGTGACCCCCAGTGTTGAGACAAATCCATATAGGCAACAAGAGGTCAGACTGAACATAGCAATCCTCGGAACATAGTCCAAACAGCATCAAGACATTTCCGAACAAAAACACAAGACTGATAGCAGCCTTCGGATGTCTGTATAAACACAGAAGCAATGGCCGTTGGATTGCCGGCTTCCAAAAACACCGCCCGCGTGTGACACAGAGTCGTGCTCCATGTGGGACTGCGGTAGTCACTCACCAGTTGGTGTTTTTTTCCGCCGCACACTTTCTGTCAGCTCAGCTCTGAAGATAACTGTCTTGGGGTTTGAGTGTTTAGACTAGAACGCTGGCATTAGGGCTTGATGAGCACGCTGATGATGATGCCTCCGCCGAGGAACTTCGCCGAGGCATGGTGTTTAACCGGTGGAGGGTTTAGGGGTAGTGGCATTGCATGGCATGGCATGACATGTCGATCGTGGTAATGCTGCTGCTGATAAGCGATGATAAAACAAGGATGAACATCTCGCTCTTGTTCTCTACATCTGAGTATTCAGTATTCATCACCATGGTCCATCTCATGCTGCTCAGTATCAACAGCATCATCGTCATGATCGTGGTGTAAGAGTGACGCGGCTTGCTAGTCTCTGTATTCCGCGCTTGTTGATTGATCGCATGGCAATGAGCCAAGCTTCTGTCAGTGAAGGTGATGATCTGCAATTTAAACCCTCAACCCTACACCTTAAGCTCTTTGTCCTCAACCCGAAGCCCTGATCCCTGTTTTCAGACCATCGTCGAGCTTTGAGTTATCACCCCGAGCAGAGCTGTCACTATGCGCGCCAAAAATTGCTGGCTGTGCATGCCACACACGAAAGTCCTGTGGTTAGGCCGAACACCAAACAAGACACGCTCCTCCTGAAGAACATAGCGAAGATATCTGCATAGGGCGACGACTGGCGAGACGGTTCCAATCTGAGCCTTATCGGCACACTTGCAAAAGCGCAGAATCGAATTTACTGGCACAGATTCACCAATTCCGGCTTAGGGTTCAAGGTTGGCTCCAATACGGGTTGGACACAAAAGCCTTCTTCAACTTATGAAGTACTGGCGACCACGGGCACTGGTAGTTGCCACGATGCCAGAACTTGCTGCAGCTCTGTATACGATCATATCTTGTTTGCGTGGCAGTGGCACCTCTATCTCTTGTGCCATGAGTGAAAACGAAACTTGTGTTAGGGGTTGTTGGGGACGCAGGTCCCAAACCCAAAGCCCCAAAGCCCCAAACCCTAAACCCTATGCCCCAAAGCCTCAGCCCCAAACACTTGCTTGTTTGGACCTTCGGCCGATTGTCCACACGTCTTCGCTTCGAAGCTTCAGTGAGATAGGCGACTGGCAAGGCTGCTTCCACTTCCGAAGTCCCTAAGAACCTAAAACCCTACACCCTGAACCCCCCAAAACCCGCCAACACCTCACGCCCTAAACCCTTGAAGCCCGAACATCGTAAAAACCAAAACCCTAAATCCAGCTTTCAGGCCTAGGATTTCTGGAAGCGGGTGCTGCAGGCTTTAGGTGAAGGATCCCGAATGGTAGCATTTTTCAGGGGCGGTTTGGGGGTTTAGGGGTTTGGGGGTTTAGGGGTTTATGATTTTAGGGGTTTAGGGGTTTCGGGGTTGAGATGTTTAGAGGTTTAGGGTTCAGGGTATTCCTGCGATATATGTGGCCTTGGTTTCCCGATGAAAGTAAAAATAACGGCTGCTGCCGGCTATATACGATGCTGTGCTATACATGCGATTCGCAGTTTTCTTATGCTATGCTTTTCTATGCTATGATGTACTGTTCTGCGGTATACTTGGCTTTGAGATATGATACTATATTATGACATATCTGGTGAAGCCGATACTATAATATACCATGTCTGGTGAAGTCTGCAGCTAACGAGCGGCTGCTTTTGGCCATGTCTTGGAGTGATGCGGGCGAAAGCCTATCGACGAAGAACGACCCAAGGACGACATATGCATCCTCAAAGAATAGGGTTTTGCGGTATGGTATAGTAACATTGAGCGAGGAACCCTAAGGCATGATATTTGTAGTTATCTAGGCTTCTAAACTGGCTGCACTTCATGAGATGTGGATCAGCTTTAAGGCTAGTTCCAGGTCTAAAGACCATGAGCGCTTGAGCTTCAGCTACTTGGAGGTTCATGGGTAGTTATAGGTGGGGTTATAAGTCCCCTAATATGGGGTATAATTATGGTTGCCCAACTTGTAACCCCACTTACAACTACCCATGAACCTCCAACTACACCCAACCCTCCAAAGCACTGTAAGTACGAAGCAGACACCCGAAACGCACGCGTTCAACTCCGGTAGCCTTGCTGGCATGCAAAGCGGTACTGGAGACAGAGCACGAAGACCTGAATGATTCTTTAACCGACTCTTCATTTGGCTTCAAGGGCTTCGCGTATTCCTGGTGCTTTCGTTGCCTGGTCTGCGGAAGTCTTGTACATCGGAGGATCATGGGACTTAGCAAGGCTATACCCTAAACCCTAAACCCTAAACCCTATACCCTAAACCCTAAACCCTAAACCCTATACCCTAAACCCTAAACCCTAAACCCTATACCCTAAACCCTAAACCCTATACCCTAAACCCTAAACACTATACACTAAACCCTAAAGACTTCACCGGGGCTCTAAGTCATGACAACTATGTTAATCATGATAATAATACTAACAATACTAATAATAATACTACTAATAATAATACTAATAATAATACCAATAATAATACTAATAATAATACTAATAATAATACAAAAATAATAATACTAACCATAATAAAATAATAATAGGTAATAATAATAGTTACGTTGCATTTAACACTACTTGCTAAGTCCCCTGCTCCATGCGCTGGCTCTCTGATGCATGGTGCGAGCTTGTCTCTGAGCCCGACTGGTAGTACTACACTATAGTATATTATAGTATACTATACTATAGTATATTATACTATACTATACTATAGTATATTATACTATACTATAGTATACTATAGTATAGTATAATATACTATGCTATAGTATTATAGTATATTATAGTATACTATAGTATACTATACTATAGCACATTATAGTATATTATAGTATACTATAGTATATTGTAGTATACTGTACTATAGTACATTATAGTATAGTATATTATAGTATATTATAGTATATTATAGTATATTATAGTATATTATAGTATATTATAGTATATTATAGTATATTATAGTATATTATAGTATATTATAGTATACTATAGTATACTATAGTATATTAGAGTATATTAGAGTATATTAGAGTATATTAGAGTATATTATAGCGCTACTGGAAGGCAAGTACGGACGGCTACCAATGCCCTCTGTGGTAACACAAGTCGTTGTAGTGGTCCTGGTCGTGCTCCTGGTCGCGGTCGCGGTGGTCGTGATGGTCGTGGTGGTCGCGGTGGTCGTGGTGGTTGTGGTGGTCATGATGGTAGAGGTGGTCGTGGTGGTGTTGGTGGTGAGTGGTGTGGTGGTGGTTGTGGCGGTGGCAGTGGTGGCAGTGTTGGCAGTGGTGGTGGTGGTGGTGGTCGTGATGTTGGTGTTAGAAGTATTAGCAGCAACATTAGCAGTAGCGCTAATGTGGCATTTACTTCCGCTGCTGCCGCTCTAGTCAACGAATGCCCATGCCAATTGAAATCCGAAACATGCCCCGGCCCAAGATTCCAACATATTATAGGGGCCTTAATAATTACGACAGGGTTTCGGGGCCCATTAAACTATAATTATATTACGGAACCCCCAAAAGAGTAATTATAGGTAATCATTTAGGCCTGTATTACCCTGAAACATGCGACGTACTTCGGAGACATGCCTTCGGTGGAAGCACAAAGCTTGGCCGCTCTTGTCTGTGTGTGTGACGGTCTTTTACAGCCCATGGTTTCTAAGCTTCAGGCTATTTTCTAAGTTTCAGGCTATTAGTCTTCAGGGTTTAGGGTTATTTGCAGCCCATGGTTTGAAAGCTTCAGGCTCTTAGACTTAGGGTGGCGGGCCCTTGCTGCTTGCGCCCTGCAACTAAGCGTAAAATTATTCAGGCCCATATAGTAGACCTCATAGTAAGGCTTACAGGAACTTTTATGGCCCCTTAGCCCTCAACTCTAAACTCTAAACCCCGAAACCCTAAACCCCCAAACCCTAAACCCCCAAACCCTCCGAGGATCCCCAGCCCTTCAGAGAAGGCCTGAATCGGCTCGAAAGTAGTACTTGGAGAGTTATAAATGGGGTTATAACGTGGTTACCCTAAGTATAACCCCACGTATAACTACCCATGAACCTCCAAGTAGGTATGGTCTAATGGCACGTGACGCGACTCTGCAAGAATCCTAAACCTTAAAATCAGAACCCGAAACCCAAAAAAAACCCAAAACCGTGAACCCAAGAACCCCCCCCTGACCGGGTAAGTTTGAGGGCTTATGGTCTTGGACTCAGGGTTGCCCCTTGTGCCTAAACCCTCGTCTTTGTTACGGCGTAAGCTTGGAACCCTAAAGCCCTAAACCTTAAAACCCGGAATCAGGGTCCCTGAAGCCTTAAACGTTGTTCAAGGGTTCAGGATTTACAGTTTCGGGTTGAGGGTTTAATTTAGGGTTTAGGCTTTGAGGTTTCAGAGCCGCTTGGTGCCAGGTAGGTTAAGATTGGCAAGTGAGAATTTCCCCACTGCAGGCAGTGCAAGGCTGCGAGCAAGTGCTTGCCGTTGCAGGTTTCCATGTGCTTATCACACACTGAGCCGACACCAGTGTTCGGAACGTCAAATTTAGGGTCCTCCCCTTGCTGACAGCGCAGCGGAATATATCATTGGCCTCATTCATGCCTAACCGGTTTCCTGATGCAGTTGGATTGACAGCGCTTCGACGGCCCTTCCACCTCCTCCCGCCTTGCTCCCTCCTACCGCTGCTACTGCTGCGGCTGCTGCTGCTACTACCACTGCTCCTGCGACTACTACAACCACCGCTGCTGCTGTGCTCCTGCTGCTACGGCTACGACAACGACAACGACGGCACCACTACTGTTACTGCTACTACCACGAGAACGACGACGACTACTACTACAATTATTCCTGTAGCAACTGCAACTGCAACTGCTACTGCTACTGCTACTGCTACTACCAGTTGAAAGGTAGAAACCCCTGCCATTCTCTTCTCAGGTCCACGTGCAGCAGATCCAAGCATCTTCGAGTGCTTTTGCTGCCATTCTCGTGCTGGCCCTGCAACCTTGGCATTTAGCCT